>VXAL01002565.1:0-10825 GCA_013399475.1 Chauna torquata
TTTAAGTTGCTAAAAGCCGGAGCTGCTTGCTCCAGCCCCGGGCTTGAGGCGAGCTGAGCAGGCAGCGCCGAAACCCTACATCGCAGCGCCACCTGCAGCGGCCGCGCCTCGTGGCAGCCCCGCGCATCCCTGTGCCGGGCGGCATCCGCCAAAAAAAAAAATAAAATAATAATAATAAAAAAAAAATGCCCAGGGAGAGGGCTGCTGGCTGAAGAGCTTCTTCCTCCAGGTCTCTTTTTCACCACCACCCCTGCCCTCCTGTCTTTCAGGTGTTGGAGGTTTGAATGGCTTCCCCTGCTCTGCTGACACCCAAAAAGAATTGGGCTGTCTGCGTAGCTGTCACTGTCCCCGCTGCTGACAAGGGATGTCTTTATCGTGGTTTTTTGGGAATTAGAAAAATTAATTGGGAGTTGTTTTAATGCTGGTCAACGACTTTGCATTAGCACTCCCAGCACCCCGGGGAGGGATGGGAGCAGCTCTGCCCCAAGAGGCAGTTAGCTGTCTGGGTGCTGGCTGTCAGAGTTGTTGCGCTATCAGCTTTTCAGCAGTTTTATCGGCTTCAGAAAGGGTGATGAAGATACAAAATGAGACAGAAATGGTTTAAAAAAAACCTTCAGGATCAGAGGATGTTCGCTGGGAAGAGCAGGGTTTTGCCATTTGGTCACCAGCTGCTGCCTTGCCCTTCGGTCCAAGCCTCTCCGCAACAAATTTCCAGTGACAAGTGGAGAAAAAAGCTCTTGAGAGGACCCATCCAACCCTTCTTCCATTTTTCCTCGGTCCAGCATGTCTTTGGGGTCTTGGGGTTTGTGCATTGGTTTATATGAGACACCTGGGACAAGCAGGAGCAGAGCAGGGCTGTGCAAGGTGCCCTCTCTCCTCTGCCACTGATTTGCTGCATGACTTCTGGCAAGCCCCTTCATTTCCCCGCCAGCCCTTGCAAGTGTGCTTTTGGGGGCAGATTTCTTAGTAGGGTATCTCTGTGAATGACATCTACACCAGTTTTATCTAATGTCTGCCCCTTCTCCTCTCCTTTCAACAGCTAAGATGTGGTGGCCAGTGGAGGTGAGGCTTGCCTTCATTTTTTTACCTCATTTGGATGTTTTTTTCAGGAAGCAAAAGTCTCCTGTCACACTGCCTCAGGGAACAAACCCAGTGACCAGCATGAGCCACAGGCCTGCAGGATCCAAGTGTCCTCTTCCTCAGCTTTATCCCCAGTGCTCTCTCCCATAAGTACATCTCCAGTCCAAGCTATTATCTGGATTAAAATACCAGGTCACCAACCCCAGGTGAGTTACAGGGACCCTTTCAGTGTTATTCAACCCAAATTTCCCCTCTTTCTTGTAATTCCTAGTCTCTTGACTTGCCCTCCTGTTCCATCTTGTGTGTTCCCCTGCTCCAGTTCATCAGTCCCCAAGTCTTCCTTTCCAGAAAGGTTCCAGTGCAGATAGAGCCCATCCTTCTTCCAAACAGACCCCGGTATAAGAAAGATGCTCGTTCCCATGTCCCCTGTCCACCTGGATGGGATTTATGATATACTCAGGATACAGCATCATGTGCATCACCTTCCCATCCCGTCCACCCTCTCCCTGTCGCAGCCTTCCCCCCACCAACTCACAGACGTCCCTCCTCTCTCCCCCTGCCATCCCCCTTGAAACTCCCCTAGGAACAATTTTTCTCCCTCTCCCTTCAAATATTTGTCGACCATTATCACCACCGGTCACACCCAGGCTGTCATTTGTCCAAAGAAAACAGAAGGGGGATGGCCACAGAAGAGGGGCAGATGGACGGAGGCAGGGTGAAATGAGAGCCAGGGGAGCAGTCAGGCCATAATGATAAGGAGAATATAAAACACAGGCTGGGGCTGTCGAATTAAATGAGGGCACACATGAGAAGGACTACTTCAAGCTGCAGGAGACGAGCGAAGGGAATGCTATGGAAGCAGGCAGGTGGAGCGATAAGATACAACCAGAGGAAGTCGGACAAATTCATTGTTTTTTCTTCATTTTGGAGGACAATGCAAGAGAGAAGAGAAATCAATCCTTGCTTCGGAGGGCTGGAGAGCACTGGGGGGAGATAAGGAACGGGGAGGTGTCAGAGGTGGAGGGATGAGATGGAGAAATGGGTAGAGAGGTGGAGGAAAGCAGGGCAATGCAGGAGGAGCTGGAGATTGCCTGGAAGGAGACAGCGGGAGGCTGGATGCCGACACTCGAGACACATGACATGAGAGGGGCTGCTGGATCCAGCCAGGGAGATGCAGCACTCAAATCAGATGAAATCCAAAGGAAAACAGAACAGCTAAATGAGGGGAAGGACCAAATCCAGAGATTAAGGCTTTAATTTAGGATTTGAGAGCCTGGGTTGGACTCACCGCTCTGATGCTGCTCCTCTGTGACATTGGTCGCTGGACCCTCGGGGGGTCAGGGAGGAGATGCTCCAGCAAATACCATGAACGCAGGAGAGAAGACAGGAGCCAGGCCAGACCCACAGAGATTGCCCCAGGAAGACCCAGGACTACCCAAGCCTTGCAGGCAGTGATAAATCTGGAAGGATGTTTCAGAAAATTTGCCTCCCATTGGAGAGCAGGAAAAGGAAATGTAAAATCTACTTTCCATCCCCCTGAACATTGCAGCTAATTGCTGATGTCAATTGAAGCTACTTCTGAACTAGGGGTATTTATAAAGCCTCTTTCCTACATAGCTTTGGCATTTTCCTTGCTCAGAGAATATCTACCCAGACACCTACTTCTGCAAAACTTTTAGGAACAAGATCGTCTGGCTGGCTGTCAAATGTGGCTGAAACTGCCCCAAAACCAATGGTGGGCACAGATAGACAGCATGGTTGCAAAGGGTTTGCTTTGTTAGCACATCAGGCTAAAAGAAAAAGAAAGAAAGAAAGAAAGAAAGAAAGAAAGAAAGAAAGAAAGAAAGAAAGAAAGAAAGAAAGAAAGAAAGAAAGAAAGAAAGAAAGAAAGAAAGAAAGAAAGAAAGAAAAAGAAAAAGAAGAAGAAAAAGAAAAAGAAAAAGAAAAAGAAAAAGAAAAAGAAAAAGAAAAAGAAAAAGAAAAAGAAAAAGAAAAAGAAAAAGAAAAAGAAAAAGAAAAAGAAAGAAAGAAAAAGAAAAAGCAGCAAAGCAAGCCCAGTATTTGTGTTTTTTTGTTTCAACTCATGGTGTTTTATACAATTGCATGGAAATGGAAGGGAAAGAGAGGGAGGGAGGTTAGCCCATATTTTTTTAGCATGTGGGGTTGGCTGCACACGTGGAGTTACCCACTTAGTGAACGTGGGAGATGGGGAGGGGGAGAAGCATAAGCTCACATAGGGATGTTGTGGGAACCCCAGTGAAGAATAGCTATTCTTATATGTCAGCTTCATCACCATGGTATCAGAAAGGAAGAACAGAAGGAGAAATGACAGAAAACAGGGTGGAGTGGAGCAAGACGACTGGAGAAAGAGAAACAGGAAGGGGAAGCAAAAGCCAGTGAACGGTATCACTTGTTAAATCATCGGAGTGTGGTCACCCCGGGACCCTGCATTTACAGACAGAATGATGCCATTAGTTCCTTTACACAGCACCACTTAAAATGCTTCCATATTCACATGTTTTCTCTGTAGTGCTGAAGTGGGGCTTGTTCAACCAGTCCTTCCTTAAATCTTCAAATAAATATATATATGCATGTATTTATTCTAAGTCCTATTGTTAAAAACAGGGCAGCTGCCTTCTCTGCTTTGTTTACTGGTAGGACCTATACAAAATTGGCTACATTGCCATCCTGTTTTTTTCCTTCTAAAAACTATTTTTCTAGCCCTCCTTTCACCTCTGAGTGCATAAAAATCGTCAAGCAGCTCAGGATAATGGTCTGTGAAGACCTGAGTTTCAGTCTTCAACCATGGCCACTGAGGATGCTTAGAACCATCACCCAAGAGGTTTCACCTCTGTAGAGGAACACCTTCATACTTTCCATGTTAGTCTTATGGATGTTCCCATCACCAATATTTATTTCCTGTCTGAGTCATGCTGAGATCTCCACCTCTCTGCTCTCTCTGGCAATGAGTTCTGCAGGCTAATGAGGCTCCATGGACATCAGCTGGAAGAAAGTTCAGGTTTGCTCCCTCACAACCTCTTGGGAAGATCTCTCTCATTCAGGTGAAGCAAAGAGGGGGCATGACTGATTATTTTGGTTATCTTCTACCACTCTCCGAAACCATCATGTGCCCTTGTAAGGAGTCTTTTCATCCCAGATTCCTCCCATGTCTCCAATAATCTGCAGCAGCTACTTCTTTCCCATTCATATTTCCATCCTGATGAAGCTCTCCAGATGCAAGAGCTATCTTGCATCACGAAGTTGCTCAGCACTTCAGTCAGGGCCTTTGAATAAAATGACCCAACATTATCTCTTTAAACTCAGGTCATTTTGTACAGCTCCAGGCACCAATGTCTGTGTTAGGGCCTTTGAATTAAATAGCTCCGCTCCATCTCTCTGAAGCCATTTGACTTCTCACCCAAGTGACTTTGCAGCAGCATCCCTCCCCCTCCCTCTCCGCTTCCTAACACCTTTTGTGCAAATCCCCACCAAAGAAATAAAAGCTTCTAGAAGTGTAAGCTGGCTACGCATGTTGTAACCCTTTGTTATCTGGGGAGCCCTGCTCAAATGTACAGAGAGATAATGTTAATAGAGTGATGCATTTTGTCTGATCTGGAGCTGTCTCTAAAAGATAAATGCCAAGGCAAAGCAGAAACATTTAATCAAAAATAAACCACCTCAACATGTGTATTTTTTTCCTCCTAAAGAAGCAAACCTTGGTCCTGTCACAGCATATTATTTTGCCAGCATTATCTCTGTTATTTCTAAATAATTCCGTTTAGTGCTGGTGATGGGTAGGAGGGCTGAGATACAAAATCAAATTAATTAGAGTGACCCAACAAACTTGTGTTTGCACTGCAAGATTCAACATGGCAGCATATCTAGCAGAGAACAAATTGCATTCAAATTAATTTAAGGGAAATAATTTAGGGCATATCAGGTTTATTTAGGATCAATTTTAATAAGCTAAAATAAAGTCAAGGCAGTGGGTGATACCATCAGCCAGTCAAAAGCCAGCTTTGATAGAGGTTTGTACAGCTGAATGACAGTTACTTTCGAAGCCATTATTAGAAAAGCTGGTTTTTGGATTGGCTCGGACAATTAAAAGAGCACCTCAATTACAGCCACTGGAAATATCCGTAATGAATAAATTATCCTGTAGGTTTGACCCTCCCTTCCTTCACATCATTTCCAAATAATTAAATACCTTGCTACATTTTGAGGCATTGTATTAAATTCACCTGCGGTGGAGGATGAGTGAAAGAGGTGAGCCCTGCTTCATCCATTAGACCGGTGCGAAGAACACCGCTGCATGCTCTGATAGACCAGGCACGAGCTTTTGAGGGTTTTCCAGAGCAGGGTTATATTTACAGGCATTTTCCTGGCACGTCCCTGAACCTCTGCTCATGCGGAGGTTAGATATGCTGTATGTACACTGGAGGGCCAGATCCTAGGTATAAGTCTTCATGACCAGAGAGGATGCGTGCACATTTGCCAGTCTCCTGCCTGCAGCCCAAGACATTAGAAGTAGACTAATGGCAAGCTAAATCATCTAGAAAGGTTGAAGAACATCAGATGGGCACTCACTAAAGGACACACTGCCATGGAGATCCTCAGGTGTGTTATTCAATTATTCAATGAATATGGACCTACCCTGGATGCTCTGCATTCCTGCTCTGCTCCAGCCCTGGGTCAGCTGCGCCTGCTGAAGCTGGATGTGCTTTGGTACAGGAGCTCACTCCTGCATTGGCACAGAGCATGGCACAGAGCATAGCACAGTGCATTTGCTAAGAACCTTCTCTAGGGCAGCAGGTCTGGACCACACAGGACTGTGGGCAGCATCTCCAGCCCCACAGGTACCACAGCCCTGCCTTCTCCCACCACAGGAGTCACAGGATGAAGCCACACAGCTAAAAATACATTTCACTCTGTCTACAACTTCTCTTGCGCTACATCGGCTGTATCAGGACAGCTAAAGAAATATCATTTCATCCTGGACACAAGCCCTAATACCCAAGGGATGTACTGCCAGTACATCTTTATTAGCCTGATTTAAGTATTGCCTTCATCCTTTCCCTATTATCCTTTACCTCGCAGGAGACCAGCGGCTGATGGCCAATATTCAGAGGTACATGTCTCTTACCGCTTCAGCCAAATGAGGTTGTGATTGCGAATGGTACATGCCAGGACATGAGACATTACAGAAATTTAAAGGCTGCTCACTGATTTATGGCTCTTTAATCAAGGGCTTTTAACGTTTAATTAAAAAGTTACAGGAGTTGTCTTTATTTCTGAAAAATCTGACTATGGTTGAGGGAATTGGACAACATGAAACTCGATATATTCTGCATGTCCTAGGACTGTAGCCTTCTCTAGAGCAGAGACAGAGAGGAAGGGCAGCAGGAGAAATAAAATATGGCTTTTTCTTGTGGCTTTAAGATCCTGCAGCAGTTTAAGGTGATAAATTAACTAACTCTATTTTCAAGGAGCTTGAGAAACCATTAAGAGCTCATCCAAAGATCATACTAAAGATGCAACAGGCAGCGTCTTGCAGAGAAAATGCACCATGCAGCAGAAAGGTCAAACAAAGAATATGGTTACAAGGCTGAGTCTGCCTCTCTCATCCCTCCTGCAGCCCCATATGATACGGCCCTGTCAGGTGGGAGAGCTCTCTCCAAATTTCTGCTGGTTTGGGGAAGCGAGAGGGTTTGGGTTTGGGCCACTCACCCACAAGATGATCATCCCTGGCAACCAGCTTGGGCAGCACCCTGCTCCAGATGTCCCCCAGCTAACACTCAGGGACCGTAATGCTTTGGATAAAATGTCTGAATATTCCCCAAAGGGCTAAAAATGTTAAACTTTTTACTGCTGAGCATCAAAGGAGGCTGAGATGTGTCTTTTAAATGTAAACATCACTAGTTAAATGAGATGAATCCTACCCTGTGACTGAAGTAGCGGGAGAAAAATGACCGTGTGGGCTTCTTGCCGGGACACCTTGTTCACAGTTCCTGCTCAGTGAACATTTCATGATTTCTGAAGAGCAGAAAAGCATCGAAGGAGAGATGGAGAGGCTCTCCCCACACACCAGTGTACCTGTGGCTGGGTGGTTCACGAACTCAGGTCTCCCACAGTCACAGCCTGAAAAAGGACTTTTACTATTGCCAGAACAGCCCAGGAAGAAATTGCATTTTTTTCTGACAATTTTATTATGTGCCTGAAATAAAACCATCTGCCAGTTTAATCTCATTCGTATGCTGTGTGGTGAGATGGATCAGGAGCACTCAGCTTTGCCCTGGCAGGCTGATGACCTTGAGATGGGAGCATCTCTCTACCTCCACTCCTGCTCTTCTCAAGTCTTGTCTTAGTTTGGGAGCTCTTCTCATCAAGGGCTGCCTCTCATTATGTATGTGGGTGCCACCTGGCACAAGAGAGTAGTGATTCTGGTTGTGGCCTCTTCAGCTCCTCTAGTACAAATAATAATTTCCATTCCATCTATTCTTTGGTTTGCTACTGATCTATATTAAACAGTTGGTGATTACTACATTTATGGGTGATTATTGCACTTATGTTGTGTTAAATCTAAATGTTTGTTTGTCTTTTGTGGTCTCTGTGTATGTTTGCATGGCTTTTAACTTTATGTATTACAGAGTTCCTTAATTATAAAATCAATAAATTTTTTAAACTTATGACTATTGCATAGATAGAAACCCACACAGTATCCATGTCTGTATGCAACAATGATTCTTATCTTGTGCCTGTGGCACTATACAAATCTCAGCTACAGAAATCAGCCTTTTTTTTTTTTTTTTTTTTTTTTTTTTTTTTTGCTTTAGTAGCGATTATTTTTTGTTAGCTTGGCTCATTCTGTTTCTCATCAAGACCTCAAGACCTTCCTCTTGCAAGCTGTTCTTCTCGGGCGGACTCCCACCTCCCTGGAGGCTTGTTGACTCCAGTGAAATTCACTGGGCAACAGTGCCTGTTGAGCCAAGGCTTGGAGAAGTGGGTTCAGTCCTCAGTTCTGCCACAAGTGTCCTACCTGACATTGGTCAAGTCACTTGAGATACATCTACACCACAGAGTAGTGCCGAATGGAGCAGCACCATTACAGCTGCACTGGCTCTTCTAATTGCTGCCTCCCCCTACCCAAAGGCAGGTTACAGGGAAAATTGGATCATAGAAACATTGAATATCCTGACTTGGAAGGGACCCACAAGGATTATCGAGTCCAACTCCTGGCTCCACACAGAACCACCCCAAAATCAGACCCTATGGCTGAGAGCGTTGCCCAAACGCTTCTTGAACTCCAGCAGTCCCGGTGCCGTGACCACTGCCCTGGGGAGCCTGTGCCAGTGCCCGACCACCCTCTCGGTGAAGAACCTTTTCCTAACACCCAGCCTGACCCTCCCCTGTCACAGCTGCAGGCCGTTCCCTCGGGTCCTGTCGCTGGCACCAGATTGCCAGACTCTTTTCACAGATCCAGAGTGAATGAAGAAGAGGAAATGATAAGTGTTGCAACAAAGAAAAGTCCAGTTATGTGTAAGGAAAAACTTCTTCACTTGGTGTCTGCGCGTGGGACAGCTGCCCAAAGGTTGTTGAATCTCTGTCAGTGGAGATTTTTAGCACTTAACTGGACAAGGGCCTCGGCAACCTGATCTAAGTTCAGAGTTGTCCCTGCTTTGAACAGGGGTTGGACTGGAAGCTCTGTAGAGATCCTTTCCAACCTATGTTTCTCTGAACTTGCTGGAAGACCTGGCAGCTCAGACAGAGCCAGCTGAGGCTTTTCTGCACCAGGGCTCACTGTGTGGTGTAGGTACAGGTCCTGTCTCTCCATCTTGGTACACTCCGTCTCCTTGAGCTCATTGATGAAGGCATTAAACAGGGTGGATCCCTGGTACTCTGCTTTTCACCAGCTTCCAGGCAGGGTGCGAGCCTGTAACCATTGCTCTCTGAGCCCAGCCGTTTAACCATCTAGTTGACCAGTCTTCCAGCCTATAATGTCCTAACTTGTCCTCGAGCCCCCACAAACTTCTTGCATCCCCCCTGTCCTTGGCGAGGATTTCCACAGCCTTGCTTTCAAGCAGTGTAACCTCACAAATAGTTTCTGTTTTGCTGGGGCCAACCAAAGTATGTCATTAAAGCATGTCCTGCAATGACATACCTCTGATTATCACTGAGAGAAAAGGAGCTGTTCTTTGCTTGTGAGAGAAGAGAGAAAAGAAGTCCTTCTTGGGTCACCAGGGACAATTTTTACTCATATAACATTCTGCATCCATGATCTTTCGAAGCAACTGATCAAGGAAGCTTAGACATGGCTTAAAGTCTCACTCTAGCACTGTAGCAACAATGGTCAAGGGGCAGCAAGTTCATGGGCAAATTCTGCAAAAACGTGAAAGGACACAATTCCAAAATGTCCACCAGCTTATGTGACTGTGGGAGGTAGAAGATTTTGCTGCATTACCCTGTCCTGAGAAGATGGGGGTCCTTATTAGGGCTTCTTGGGCAGTACTTGGGAACATAGGTAGAAAAAGATCTGTGGTTTGTCTTAAGCAGCTTGTAGAGAATGGCACTACCAGAAAAAACGTTTATCAGTCCTGGTATGCAAGATGTTGAGACAGTGGATCAGAGAAGAGACAGCTGTTACGTACCCAAAAGACTGGTTTTACAGAAGGGGAGCATGACCTGGTGAGACAATGTTTTTCTCCCACTGACATACAAGGAAATAGGCTGAGATAAACTTCAAAACCATCTCTCCATCATTCTGGGGACAATGCACAAAACCTGAAGCAGACATTTTCTTGATGTGGGTCTGCTGTTATTACTGCTTCACCCTGGCTGTGCCTCTGTTTCCCCATAGGGTTGTAGTAATGTGTGAGTGTGTTATAATCGTCAATATTTCTCCCATTACCAAGATTCCTGAAGTTCTTCCAGACAATTAAAACTTACGAATTGATAAATATATCAGGAGATGCTTGCTGCCTGGCACTCATTGCCTCCTGCCGTTGATGAGGAGCTGAAAATCTCCCATGGAGGCAGGAGCTGTGGCCACTCATGTAAACACAAGCTAATCAACAACCAGCATTAAAGAAGTGTAGTCAGGTGATGACCCCAATTTCTTTTATTCCAGGCTATATTTCTCGAGCAGCAGCTTGCAGCAGCTCTTACGCTTTCCTTCTATGCCACTTACATCTAATTAGGATCCATGCTCAGAAGGAGCAGAAGCATCTGTAATTAAACCGAACTGCAGCGCTGGGAGCGAGCAGTGGGGAAGAGTTCTCTCATGTTGCTGAATGCAGCAATATTTGGCATGGCTGGAGGCCAGGGCTTCAGTGGGAAACCACTTCCAAGGCTTCTGCAGTGGACAAAGAGCTGGTGGGAGTCCTAGAAATGCACATCAACGGGGACACAACTTTCCAAAGTGCTGCCCAAGGGATGGGTCTGGTGTGGGGGTCCTAGAATTGCTAGCAATGGCACAGCTGGGATTTCTGTAGGTCCCATGTGTGGGCTTAATCAAGGCACAGACCAGCACCAAGCTCAGTGTCTAGAGTTTTGCAATGCTATTTTACCATTTTTCAGGGGGAAACTAAAGAAGGAGGGAAAAACCATGCTTGTACATAAAATTAAACCTTCCTATAAAGGAGATATTTAACCCAGTACAAATGTACTCCGTATCAGCACAGATGAGCTTGCCCATCAGCAGAAGAGAATTAGTCACTTCAAAATTGTATTTATATTATATTATATTATA
>VXAL01002565.1:10907-22416 GCA_013399475.1 Chauna torquata
AATAAAATAAAATAATCACCTCACTTAGCCAAAATTTAATTGATGTCAGTACATAGCCCTCACTCCATCCAGAAGCTACCTTTTTCTCGTCAAATTAGAGCAGCAAAGGGTTATAACTGCTACACTTGGCTAAGATGAAAACCAGAGAGGGAGAGTCCCAGGTACAATTACAGTTCTAGGGAAAATGTAGGAGCATAATTGATGTCCAAAAGCAGCCTGTGGATGTAAGCCCTGCTTTGAGCAGGGGCCAGCAAGTCAGGTGTCACAGGGTGTCTGTGGCCCTCTGTGGTCAGAAACGTAATATTCCATCTCACTGGAAAACCTCAGTGGGTTGTAATTTTGTTACAGCATTAAAACACACCAGTGGGGGAGACATCCCAGGGACAGTGAAATTTGTAAAAGACACATTCTAGCAATGATGGGTTTTCCTTGACAGAAAAGTTGATCTTAATGGTTTCAATTATTTTTTATCCAGTTGCTGCCCTAGTATGATGTGGAGTTTTAAATATGGGCAGGAGATAATTTCAAAGGGGACATTAAATGTATGTTTATGTAATAAAATATGTATAAATGCAGACCACAAGAGATGGACAGTGAAGCACTGCATGGAGCTAATTCTACCAAAAGAGGGAAGGAGCCAGCAAGTTCGCCCTCACACTTTATAAGGTCAGTGCAATCCCTCCCCAGGACTTGTTTACTTGTAAATAATTGCAGCCCAACTGTTTTGCTGAATCAAATCCCACATCTTCCACACGGCAACTGATATCAGGCTAAATGCTTTGCAGCAAGTTGCCTGGTTTCCCTCATCCAGAGAGGAAACGTGGCCTCCTGAACATGCAACAGGAATCCAGGACCTCCAACATTCCTGGGCACTGGAGGAAGTCAAAAGCTACAGCTTTGCTGGGTGATATTGGGAAAGGCATTTCCAGCTCCAGCCTGCCTCCTTCTGCGATAGCTGGAAGGAAATGTTTCACATAATTCAACCCACGCTGTTTTAAGAAATCAATCCATCCAGGAAGATATTTGAGGTTTTGATAGTTTTCCAAAGGCAAGGCCGGAATTTTATTTTTTTTTTTTCCCTTTCCCCTAAATCTGGAAAACATCTCCTGGAACAGGAATATGACTTCCAAGCTGGCTCTTCAGCCAATCATACTTCATGCACTTTCAGATGACTTCCCTGCAAATTATGAGGCTGTGGACACTTTGCTAAAAGCAACTGTGTTACCTGTGACCCACAGGTCTCAACTCCTGACATCCCACAGCAGGAGGCTCACATCCCAGCAATTTAGCCGTGCAGAGGAAAGTGGGACACATCTGCACACAACGCAGGGCTGGTACTACCGCTCGTCCATGCAGCAAATGCTCCTTATCTCCCACTGTTCTGATACAAGGAGACTGCCATCCCCCTGGAGATGCTGCTAACAGATTGGCCAAATTAACACGTTCTTGTGATAAGGTTTCTGCCCTGAGGAGACTTTGTGAATAGTAATGGAGTGACTTAGAGGACCAGGGGATCCCACTCCAGCTGCTGAATGATGAATTAACATTTTAAGTCCTGCCTTATGATCCTGCTTCAGTTTTTCCCCTTGAATCCTAAAATGTTTTTCACCTCCCATTGTAGAGCTGTTGCTGCAGCTATGTGCACGTCCAGAACTGATATGCTCCAGCCCAGAGGCAGCTGCATTTTAAAAGACAGTGAAATAATTCACTGTATAAACCATATGATTAAATTCTTCCTTGAAATCCTCAGGGCTCAACATCACTAGGTGAAGTCAAAGCTACACTAGAACTGAAATCCAAGGCAATTTGCAACAACAGGCAGCTCTTTTGAATACTCATCCCAGTTGTTAATACTCATAATTCCCTTTATAATCCCAGTGAATATGACTCTGTACTTACCCAAGAAGGAAAAATGTTGTTGGGACATTCAGCTGGCCTTAAAAACAGCAGTCATTGTGCTTATGAGAGCTTCATGGGGACAAATCAGCCACACTGACTCATAGTAATCATGCTAGATTCTAGGAGACTGGAAGAAGCACAGAAAAGATAGATGGTTTCGTGTTTAAAGCGCAGGATTATGTCAACTGGAAGAGCAATTCCCAACACTTCTTCCAGTGCAGTCCCTCCGCAGATCAAATTACAGGTTTTGTTCCTTTGGACTGTGAACTGCAAGAAAGTGTGGAGGGCAGTTATTTTGCACACTTCCCAACAGGTCAGGATTGTGGTTCTGCTTGACACACCCAAGATTTACTGCAATGCAATGAGTAACAATAATGATTTGCCTTCTTCAGCCTTCTGGCATTGATAAAAACAGCAAAGCTCTGGCAGAACTGGAGTTTGATGCATGAATATCACTGGGGACTGATTTAGCCAGGCTCTGGATGAGGATGCTGCCTAGACTTGGGAGCAGGTGGTAGAGATGAAGCTATAGCCCCTTTAGCCTGCATGAGAACTGGTGCTTGAAAAAAAAAACAAACAAAACAAAACAAAAAAAACACAAAACAAAACAAAACAGAAAAAAAAAAAAAAAAACAACCAGGGAACTAAAAAAGCAGAGCCCTTTAGACCTGGAGATGGTCTTTCCCTGTATTTTACCCTGCTGTGGATCAAAGTACTTGCCTTGTACTACACCAGAGAGTCCCCGTGGCAATCAGGTCTTCTCCTCTCAGTATGAATCTCTCTCAGCTCCCCCTGGGAGGTCAAAATGGTCAGGATGGATCCTCCTGATGTCTCTCATCTTAGGGTATCTATACTCAAGGAAAGTCTGTGTTTCCCTTTGTATCAGTCTCTTTTCCACTCTCTGCATGTACTGCTTGCCTGTGCAAAGCTGGTGGTCTAACAAAGCCAAGAAGTCACCAATACATATTCAAGAATGCCACTTAATATGTTGATGGTGCTATACAAACACATTTCATAACCAAAAAAAAACTCAGATCACCTTCTTTTGGAATGTGCTTTTCCCTGTCTCTGCAAGGAGGATGTTTTGCCTCAGTACAGGTTACTGTATGCCATCTCCTATTATGTCCACCCATCCCAGTGGTTTGTTACAGACTTCTGACAACCATGACCTATTCATTATTTCAGACGGGCCACAGGTTTCTACCCTGACTGCACCTTTGTGCCTTGGGGCTGGGTCTCCTGAGGCTCACCACATTAACCAGAATGGTGGTGTACATCTGCAGAGTCCTCTCCGACAGGGGCAATTCCCACCTGGTCTGGGTACGCCCCAGATAGATAGATTTGTAGATATACTCTCAGGACTGGCCCTGGGAAGAAATGAGTATTTAAAGCTCCATGGATAAAACAAATACAACAAAAATATTTTTTGAAGTGGAGTTCACCAAAACTCACTCTTCCTAGGCTCTTCAAGAAGTGGAAATAACCAGAACCAGTTTGGTGAGGGTTGATCACAACAAACTCTTTCCTTTCATCTCTGATCATCTTTAAGAAAAGGAAAGGTTGACAAAGGAAGGCCGTTCTCTCTCCTTGCACTCATACATACCCAGCCACGTAAGGCTGCTCACCTTGTCTGTGGAAAAAGACCATACATGGGCGTCCGCAGACCATCTTAATTTGATTTGAAGCAGAGGTTTAAACAAGGCTGTCCTGCCTTTCAGGGCAGATCTACAGAGAAAAAGGGGATAAGGCCATGGGGAATGCAATGCCTCCAGCTGAGAGAAATCAGGGTCTTGGCCAGTGTGAGGAGCAGCTGGAATGACCACACATTGCTTTGAGTTCACTGCATTCCCACAAAAGGCTCTGCCCCCATCTCACCTCGCAGCACACTCTGTTAGGGGCAGTGGTTCAGAAATGATGCAGAGCAAGGAGGGTTATTTTCTGAAGAAGTTACCCAAACAGCACTCGACATCTCCTACCTGCTCACAAAGCATGTGTGAGGCTACTTAGCTTAAAAACAACACAAGCACAGCTGCCATCACCATGCCACATACTAGGGAACAGACCCCAAGCAGCCATCCCATTGTTAGAGGAACGGGCCATCAAAGCCCTTGGAAGGGCTTGGTGCTGCTCACCATGGCACAGCCAGCACCTGTGCAGACCTTGGTCTACCAGCATCCATGAGGTATGTTCCCATGAGGTGATAGGTTATTGCATAAAAGTCCATAAACAAAGAGCAGTTCCCAGAATTTTGCAGCAGCTCCGATTTGGAGCACAGTGACTGAATCTCTCCAGCTTCAGCTGCCCCACAATAGGCTGCCAGAGACCCCAGCCAAGTCTTTCTCAACCTTTTTTAATCAAGGACCATGAAAACATATTGATAAACCCCACTACCACCAGCAGAGCTGCTTGTGTGATGGTGCTACATAAGAGTTTGAAAACAAGGGTAACCTTTGAACATTCAGGTGTTGCTTTGTTTTCTCCATTTTATTTTTTTGTCCATTTGTGGGTTCAGTGTCGTGTGGGTGCTAGTGAACAGGAAAAGGAAAGGTCTGCAGGTGTTTCATGGAGCTCCTTTGGATGTCTATGACAGTACTTCGGGACCACGCCACACTGACCCACCTCTCCATCCCAAGGGTTTGCCATTTCCCCACTTGAGATGCGGTGTTTGCATCCCAACGGCACTGTTTTCTCCAGCCCCTTCTACTAAACAGGAGAGGAAAAAGATGGAGCAGGATGAAAAAAGCCTTGTGGCATGAAAGGGAGAGAATGATGCCTGGCTGGGTTTCATCCGTCTAATTTTATGTGTCGTCAGTTCGGATGCGTAAATCTGAGCGAGTTGTCTAGACGACTTTTATAGTCGATGGAGAGAAAGAAGAACTTCCCAGGCACAATTCAGCCCAGCTGGGAGAGATGAATTGTGCTCTAGGAGGAACCATCCCTCTTTCCCAACCGTAAAGCAAAGTTGCGGCGATAAAGCAGCTCAGACATAACCGCCTACCTCTCAGCAAGCTGCAGTTAGCTGAGAAAAGTCCCACTCAAAATAACCCAAAAACAACTGCCAGCTTCCCTAAACAGCTCCCACGGTGTAGCAGAATAAAAGCATCCGGAGGAGAACTGCATGTCAGCAGCGCACTTCCCACCGACCTCAAACCAGCTTGAGCCCCCAGCCATGGTTGTGTTATCCCACCCAGGAAAAGACCCACTTCAGACCCTGAATACAGAATTTTGGACTTGCATTTGGGGCTGAGTTATGGCAGAGGAGTCCCATGAGCTGCACTCACTTGGGTTTGGGTTTTGCAGCAGCAGAGAAGATGGGAGGCATAAAAGAGGATGAAAACCCTCCCAGGGTGGTGTGGGTTGTGCCATGCCACCAACAGCATCGGACTCCTGGGGATGCAAGGATGGACCACTGAATTACATGGGACCAGAATATTGCTGCAGATTTTCCTGAAGAGCAACACCATCTTTTCCTACTTCCAGGCATGGGGAAATATATGAAAATATTTCCCTTATTTGAGGCTCCACCAGCACGTGCACATGCACACACTAGACACACAGTCATTCCCCAGGGTTGCTTTTCAGGTTTACCTATTGATATTCTCCCTCCCTCCTTCCCTCCCTCTCCTGCTCCTTGCTTTCCCCCCCAGCTCGCGTGCTATGGAAGCACCAGATCCACTCCATTCTTTTTAACATTCCCCATTGCTGCGAGACCCAGGGCTGTCTTAAAAAGAAAAAAAAAAAAAAAAGGGAAAAAATGGGGAAAGGGAGAAAAGGAAAAAAGAGAAAGAGAAAGAAAAGAATGCATGTTAGCTCAAACCCCACTGTCGCACCAGCAAACACACGGGTTGCCTTTTGCTCAGTGCACATCAATGCCTCTTATCCTCCGAAGTTATTTCCCCCGGAGTGAACCTATCAAAGATTTTCAGCCTCTCTGGAGAGAGCAATACCAGATAACACTGGATTCCCTTGTCAATTCTTGCCTACCAGGCTCTGGCAGCATTTTCTACCTGACACTCTGATCTTGACACACACGTACAGAAGAAGCATGAGCGTGTGTGTGTGCATCTGCAGTGGTTTCCTCCTGCTGTGCAAGCAATGCAGCTGTCTTTAGATTGCAGGGAGGAAGGAAAAACCCAGTAACACATCTATATAGCACCCTCCTCATCCATAACTCCTGCAGTGTCTTGCCCTCTGTGTAATTACAGTAATTAGTATTTTTATACTAATAATAATGATTATTATTTAAGATGTGCCAAATCTTTCTAATACAGCTCCCTCTCTGGAAAACCCAGGCCTATATTTTTGAAAAAAGCCACTGCAGGATTTCCAAATAAGTGCTAACCACCAAAATCCTGCTGCTACAGCAGTCAGAAACACTCAGCCCCTCTCCTGTCTTTGCTGTGGCAGCAGTGCTGGAAGGAGCAGCCACTCCAGCAGGTAGCCAGCATGTCTCTGGTGATTCAGATGGGTCTTTTTGGTTGCTTGTGATTTTTTGATTTTGCGTGGAGGGAAAGGGCTGGTAAAACTGATGGTGCTGACAGTTCACATGGATGGTTTGAGCCTTCTTCAGCAAAGACGCTAAGGCAGTGGCTGGTGAGAGGAGAGGCTCTGTGCAACCCCTAAATCAGCATCCTGAGAAGGCATGTAATTAAGAGGCTTTACCTAGAGGGCCCAGAGCTCATTAGCCTCTGCAATAAAATAAGCAGTTTATAGGTGCTGTAACTCATGCTGGACTGAAGGGTGGGCACACCGCGGTGCAGTGAGCCACGAGGCACAGCTGCTTGCCTGCAGCTTTCGGCACCAACCAAGAGTTTTCTAAAGCCCCAGCATAGCTGATAGTTCCTGTTCAAAATCCTGGATATCCTGGGTATCCAAAATATCTGAGCAAATTCTTCCTAAATTGGGCTTGTGTTGTCTATTTTCATTCTTGATATTGTATGGGCAGGGTTTGGGGACAGCCCTGATGTTCCCCACCCTCCAGCTCCCCAGTGCCTGTGCTAGTTGATGATTCCCTTGTGTTTTGTTTGTCTCCCCTGGGCTCTGTGTCCCAGGATGATGTTAGGACTCCGCTCCAACATGGACCATGAAGGGCAGCTAAGCTCCTGCACTGAATATGAGGAGGTAGCATGAAATGACTGGTCACCAAACTACCCTCCTCCTTCTGTGGCAATGCTGTCCTCAGCACATGCAAGGATGCTAGAAATTACTGCTCTGTAGTTCACACCATCTTAAAAGTGGCCTTTGGTTACTTACACTGTATATATGATCTTCCAGCTTTCTGTATAAGAAATATCACCCAGGTCTTGCCCTGGAAGAAGCACTTCCCCTGAGGCAGCTGTCTTAGTGGCGTGGGAGGAGGGTCCCTGAATGCAATTTATGAACAGTGTTAGCAATATTAAGTTATAATGTTTCCGCACAAGTCCAATGAATTCCTCTAGAAGAAGGGGAGGCCCTGAGCCACCTCATCACCCTCTATCATCACCTGGGTGAACCACCCAACCTAGGCACCCACTCTCAGTGTGAGGTCAGGATCCCACCACCTTGTGCCTTCGAGCATTCACACTGATTTTGCTCCAAGGACACTCCATGGCCAGCAGTGACTGGAGAAGCAGGAGGAAGGCAAAGGAGGAGGTCAGTGGCCATGGTGCCAGGGCAGCAAGGGCATGGTTACCGCATCTGTCAAGGCCACCTGGAGATCCAAGCCTGGCTTCAGGGCTCAGCCACTCCTACCAAATGCTGCTAATCCAGCATTTTCACAATGCTGCAGACCCAAACACTGCCATACCACCTGCCACACTCCCAAGAGTGTGTGGGTCACCACTAGGTTTGTCTATGGAGGCTGCTGGTGCGCAAATCGCAAAGAGACCACGTAGGCGGAAGGGCCACCCTGCATGGTGTCCGTATAAGCTCTTCCAGCCATTGGGAACATGCAGGAAACTAGCCATTCCTTAAGATCTCCACGCTGAAATACAGAGTTCTGTTTGAAAGTCAGTGGCACAATATAGCCCCACGGAAAGAGATCAAGCCCCAGGGAAGAGAGTTTTAATTGCAAGCTTTGCTAAAGGGCTCACCTGTGTTATCCCAGCCCTGTAAATACAGATTGGAGGCCTGGGTTTCTGGCTAGCTCACATCATTCCCCCTCCAGGAGTTCCAATATTTAGAAATCCCAGGAAGATCCAATAACATTTTAAAGGCAGGATGTGAAATTGAATTACATGGGACTCAACTTTTGAGCAGAGAAGAAGTAGTTCTCCTTAAAGGCCAACAGCAATCTTTCATTTTTCCTGCCTGGGACCTTCACTGAACCTTGAATGGTGAAGCACGTGGTTATTCCATTTCACCTTGCAGCTGGCTTGCAGTAATTGATTGTATTTGTCAGCTCACTTTTTTTTTTTTTATAAATACCATGAATGGACTCATGCTGCACGTACGAGTAAACCAGAGTAGCTGCCCTGCAACAATAGTTCCCTGTTATTTTCTGTTTTGTGCTCACAATGGGAGAGATGCATCCAAATAGGACAGAAAAATATTGCTTTATAAAAACTGAAGTAGGTGTGCAGCATCTAATCCAGCCATCTATCATCTCTCTGCACTAATCTGCCTAAAGTCAATGGGGACAGAAAGGGAAGAGGCAGGCAACAATAACAGTATCATGGTAACCGTGAGAGCGATGCCGGAGTGGATTGTCTGCTCCAAGAGCACGGGGAGCGGTGCACAACCTTGCACGCAGCTTCCCCAGGCTGTATGTCCTGGGTAAGCATTAATCAGATACCAAAGGGCATGTGTCACACAGGAGTAACATTGCTATTACTATTATTTATTTCATGTAGTGCTCTAGCTCTCTAGTCAAGTCACAGCTGTGGTCTTTTCCTTCAAAGCCTGAAATAGTTGGAGGCAGGAATGGTTAAAAGCATATTCTGCAGCCCCATGTTCAGCTCTGCTCAGGGATGGCATTTTGTAGTCAGACAGCTCCCGCTGTGTCCCAGGCAGCTTGGGAAGAAAGGAGGTTGTCGTGCCACCGGAGATGCCATGGAGCCAAGGGTCCAGCCTGGAGACGGGAGGTGAGGAGCATCCTTCCCTCCCAGCAGCAATCACAGCCTGACACCCCTGGTGTCTCCTCCTGTTCAGGCTGTGTCTGCTCACTGCAGAAGGAAGGGTGCTGGGCTGAAGGGTGATGAGAACTCAGGAAAAATGTACCATCTTGGGGCCACTGCAGTGGTGTTTGCACTACTGGGAAATGGAGCACAAAGGCACAATTTCATCTCCTTGGAGGGTTGTTGGACTCCTCTACTCCTCTCTGATGCCCAGATACCCAGGAAAAAACAAAGGGACTCTGCAGTAGCAATTAGCAGGGAGCAGAGGAATAGGCTCTTTAGAAATACTTCCAACAACAACAACAAAAAGAGAAAAAACAGTTTGCGTCTGCTCGTTCCCCTCTCTCCTCCCATCTGGGTCACACGTGCAGGCTGCCCTCTTGCAAGGGGCTGCAAAGGCAAGAGGAGGGGAGAGACAGAGGAGCAAATGCACTTGCCCAGGGGCCAGGCTGTGCTGCTGCTTCTCTCTGCTGCTTTGCAGGGATGTGACAGCAACATGCAGCAACTGGAGCTCAAGGGCTGCCAGCATCATGATGGGGGAGTGCAAAGCAGGGACACAGGAGTAGCTGTTAATGCAGGGTAGATGCTGAAGCAGCCTTAATCCGTTTGGCAAATCTGTGCCTGACACTGCATAAATCTATGCATTGAGAAATAAAGACAGTGGTTGCTTGAAGTTTGGCAGGGTGTGACAGCATCCAGTAAAGCCTTGCTGTGGAGATCAGAGCATGCTGCTTCGGAGCATGTTTGCTAATGAGCAGCCTGCAGTAGCAAAAGAGAGAAGTCCTGGTATATTACTACCTCTGCATCAATGAGGCATTTTAAGGGGTGGTGCTCAGTCTGCAGTTGGATGGCAGAGGTGGCTCCCATACTCTCCTTTCCTGGCAGATTTCTCCTGCCAACATGTTTACGTCTAAGGGCTTGGCTCACCAGCAGATCGTCACACTCAGTGGTTCACGGATGGGACTGAGCCCAAAGCCATTCTCTGTGGTTTGGTACCCAGCTCGGCCTCTGCTATTAAACTTAAATAACAAGCAGGTTTAGGGGCTGTAAAAGCTGCCAGGCCAGCGCAGCTTTATTTAGTCATTTAGCAGGTGCATTTTGGGAAGTGTTTTTTGCAGTCTTCCCTCACACACGCTTGCCCACAGCCTGCCAGTGAGGTTAACCATCCTTACAGGATTAGGAGTGTGCAAACCAGTCCTTTCCCCCTCTGCTAGCCAGCAGAGCATCTCCTGCAGAGATTCCTTGTGCCAGAGGCATGAAGCTCAGAGGTGCCTCTGGTGCCATTGGAGTCTCTCATAGAGGGTTTAAGAACTGGTCGCCAGCCTCATGTGGGATCTGGAAGCATCAGAAGTCCTGGATGCATGAATGGATGCATGGATAGATGCATGGAAGGATGATGTCTGTGCAAGATGTCCATGCCCACAGCAGGGCGTTGGAACTAGATCATCTTTAAAGGTCCTTTCCAACCCAAACTATTCCATGATTCTATGATTCTGTGGATGGATGGATGGATGGATGGATGGATGGATGGATGGATGGATAAATGGATAGATGGGGGTGTTGCCCAGCATTCACCATTGCCTTAAACTCCAGAACAAACATGACAATGTCCTAATCAGCAGGGCCCCACCAGAGACACATGGGAAGGGGACCTCTATATATTTATGAGATTTTTTGATTTTCTTTCAAGAATTTGTCCAACGGCTTTTTGAACCTGTGTAAATGTCTACTGTGAGAAGCCAGCCGCCAGAACAACAGCTTACTGTCTGAGGATGTCCTTGTGTTTGTTTTCAGCTTGCGTTCTGCAAAATGCTGTTTGCCTGCCAGAGCTGATGCCTCCTTGCTCTTGCATCAGACAAGATGGTGAACAAGGTTCGTTCCTCAGTAGCACTTACGGTTTTACAGATGTCTACCGCATCCACTCTCAGCCATCTCTTCTTTAAAATAGTTATGTTGCGTTAACAAGACCTCATTTCTCCAAGCCACAAGCTGAGCAAGTTTTGCAAGGAAAGAAGAGAGAAACTAAAAAAACCACCTTTCCCAGCTTGCCACAGCCCACCCTTGCCTCCAGCAGTAACTTGCTTTGCAGCCCTTTACAAACCCCTTGGAGCTGGATTCACCCCTTCTAACTGTCTAAATTTGAGGCATTTTACCAGCCAACCCTAGATATTTGCTTTAGGGGGAGAGAAAGCCTTCTGTAAGCTATCATGAGACTTCAGACATCAGCTCTGACAGAGACACCAATGTCGTAGATAGCTGAATCCCACCCATGGGTTAGGAATGGTAAACTCAACCTCCTCCCTGCCTGCCTCCGCTGGCCCCTCTGTACAAACACAGGCAGCTTCCCTACTTTATGGCATTATTTAGAAGCTCAATTAGTTAATGGCTGCAAAGTGCTGGAAAGATCGATAGCTTTAGAAACACTTCTTGGGAAGTAATTCCACTATTAAAAAAGGAAGGAAGGAAGGAAGGAAGGAAGGAAGGAAGGAAGGAAGGAAGGAAGGGAGGGAGGAAGG
>VXAL01002566.1:1888-15966 GCA_013399475.1 Chauna torquata
CCCCACCCACCCAGTACCTTTAAACTAGCAACTGAATCAGCATCACACAATATTGTCACTACACGGCAATTGCCAATTCTACTACATGCTACTTATTTCAATGACATAGAAAGGCATATGCTATTTGCCCTTAAGGTGCTAAAGCATGCATACACAAGTGATCACCATTACAATTTTGACACTTTTCTTTATGCTAGACATGGTGAGAACACCGCAGAGACATTATTTATAAAGGAAATTTGCAAGTTTATAATGCAATCCATGGAGTCTGTTTACATATACACGAGACAATAGACTTTTACCAAGGGAAGAAAAAAAAATCCATCAGAAAGTTGAAATTTCCAGTCTGCACCAAAAGTGAAGTTGTTTTCATGCAGATGTTGCCTGCTGGGAGTTTTAATTAAGTGCCTTAGGGGGTATCTGCAGCAGATACACTGTGCTTCTTGGCCAGACTGCCTCAGATCCCAGAGTTCCCTGCCATTTCCAGACTTAACAAGTTTGTTAAGTGTTTGTTAAGACCTTCATGAAGTGTGGGATCCTAGTCCTGTTGGAAGTGTCCACACTGGAGAATAAGGGAATGAAAAAATTACAGCTTCCTGGCACATCATGGCTGGACAGCCAAATATTTTAGCTGACAACATGCATTTTGAGGAGTATTTTCATTTTTCCAGAGAAAGTTCAAAGTTTTCTCTTGAGAGCAGGCACTTTTCTCTCTCACACACAGGTACATACACACAAGTAACAGAGTCAAAAACGATTTAATAAAATAAAGAAAGAATTTACTTAGGTCTAATACACACAAAATATTTGTCTCTCCCAGAGAGCATCCCTGGATTTTGTAACATCACTGGGGGGCTGGGGGGAGAATGGAAGGGAAATCATTCAGTTGGTTGTCAGGTCTAATATGGTGGGGGGGGGAGGGAGCGGGGAACACACAAGATTACTCCAACTGCAGACTGCCAGCATAATGCTTGGACATCACTGAACTCCTACTTAAGACATCAGTATCAGTTTTGGGTGTATAGCAGTCCTTTCCAGATCGGTGAACATTACACCTAGTGAAGTAACACCCAATAAAAATATATGCATGTGCATTATCTCTCATGGTTGTAGCACCATTACATTTCTTTTCCCCACTGCTCTGTGGCTTCATTGTACAATTTAGTATCAGGTGGTACAAATGTTTGCTCTAACCCCTTTGGAGGCCTACTTTCAGAAGTGCTAGAAAAAGAACTTTGCACTAGTTTCATATGCCATTGCAAAAACTTCATCTGACTCTACGCATAATGTCAGGTTTTGTTCAGCCATCTATACAATAGAAAAATGACAGTTGAAACAAATATGTGAATATTACTGTAACAAAATACAATTTCATCCTAGTTCCAGGCTTCAGTTCTGGGGGAACTGCAACATTCAAGAAGAGAGCATTTAATATGCTGAAACTTTCTTATACAAATAGATGAGTGGTAAACTAATTCCTTGCCATGACAACAGTTTTCAGCTACAAGTTTATTGTGACAGCAATAAAGAGAGTCTACTAACTACCTTTGGTTTTACTCTGATAAAGTCTGTAGGTATAGATACAGATGGTAGGATTATGTTTGTGCTCATCTGCACGGTACAGAAATCAGGTCCTAGACTTATAAAAACAGTGAATAAAGCAACATCTGGAGTTCTCCACCCAGTGACAGCATTAGCAGCAGTATATGTAGAAAGGTATTGCTTTATCACCACAAACTAAGCTTTAACTCCAAATTGTTGGGTAAACAAACAGCATAGTCACAGTTTACCAAAATTGCCATTGCCTTTTCATAGAAGCAGGCAGGAATTCCATAATCTCACACGCACAGGCAAGAAGCAATCCCTCAGCACCAACCCTTCTTGCAGAAGGGCTCTCCTGAACATCTCTGCAGTTGAGAGACTCAAATCAGAGTCATTTAGAGGTGCTAGACAACCATCAATATCACACAACAACTTTTTAGAAGAGGTTATTCTCCCTGAAGCTCCAATTCCATGCAATGTTATTCATCACTTCACCTGGAAACGCTTATTAAAAAAGCATTACTTACTCCCCTCTATCCAATAGCCTAAAGTAGCACCAGGAGGCTACTTCAGCAGGCTCTTGGACTGTTTGGCAGCCCATAAACAGTCAGCTGCCCAGAGAAGACTATGGTAGCTTATGAAGTGCCAAAAGATGCAAACAGCCCATGGTAGATGAGGAAACCCCAAGGAAGCCAGTGAACTAGATCAAAGGGGGCAGGTACACACACAGAAATCCTTACAAAGACTACCCTCCAGGAATGGTGCAAGGAAGCCAAAAGCAATGCATTGTGGCCAGAAAAGGACATTTTCCCTCCCCCACAGAGTCCTGCCCTATAGCCAGAGGACCCTAGGAGTTGATGTCTTTTAAAGCAAAACAAAGAGGATACATGAGAAACACGTTTTCTTGAAAACCATACCCTTGCAAAAAATGAGTACAGAACTAAAATTCAGCCTAAGTGGTTTTGAACCCTTACTCATCAAACTGGATACAACACACACAACCATAAAATGGTGCAGCTCCACTTCCCTATGTCATTACTGAAAAGATTCACAGAACCTACCTCCAAAGCACTGTGAGTACTTAAATACAAATCCCCAAAAGAGAAAACAGGTTTGCCTGCTTTTTGCAAGTACACCAGCTTCCCTCTGAAAGCTTCTCATTTGCTGCTCTGCCCACACCACTTGCTGCCACCCTTCTTCTATTATGCAAACTGAAGCTTATTGCATCCTATCTATATGGGTTTTCTTCTTCTAATTTGTTTCTTCCCATCCACCTTTGTAACATTTCTAATTAAAATCTCAGTAATTCTTTGGCATATTCTGAATAATAGCTAATTCATAAAGATTTCAGAATATTTTTGGATCATTATTTAGATTCAAGTTTGTCACCCCACTCCCATCTTCACTTAAGAAAAATGAGATAGGTTTGTGCGTGAACACTCTTTTAAAAACAGTAAAGCATACAAATGTACCTATTCTATATAAAAAGCCTACCTCTTCCAAAAAGCAGCTTTATACCTTGAACTTATATTGCTTCAGCAAGCCATAGATGTTCTCATTAGTACATCTTGCTCTTGACAACTGCATACTTTCCTCATTATATTTTTGTGGGATTAGCATACCTTCAGAACAAAGTTGTTCTCCAGCTTGGTCCCATCTCATAGCAAAATCACATCTGCCAGACATACTTCAAGGGAAATCAACCTTAAATATATGCATTGCAGGCCTAGTATCAACTAGGAAACACTGAAGCCAATTACACTACTCTTTATGTTACTATCATCCCCAGGTGCAGCTGCCCTTCTATCTGACACAGCTGCAGCTTCTCTTAAGGAAACTCTTCTGGAGCAGTCCCAGCCCATGGGCCAGCTGAAGGCATGGGCAGCCCCAGCAGGTAGGCAGGATAATTGACTCTCTGTGTGACCTCTGAAATGAGGAGCAGGGGGGTTGAAGCAAATGTCTGCATGGAAAAAGAATTGTTTGCAGGTGTTAGGAGAAGCCATACAGCAAAAGCTTTAAACCTCAAATGGATGGAGGGAAGAAAAAGGAGCAGGGATAAACTAGGAGAAGAGAAATAGGGAAGAGGAGACTTAACTCATAGACCTCTAAAGCCCCTTTGAACCATATGTTTTCTGTCCACAGTCTCCTAAAACCCTTTCAATTACTCAAGCTTTCCTAAAATAGTACAAGCTGCTCCCCCAGCCAGTGCTCTGGCACCACAACAATTCTTTACATACCCACCTGTAGGTCCTGAAGTGTCCAGACTACTCTCAGTTGTTATTCTGATGCCAAGATGTCCTGAACAGGTTCTACTCCACAGGATCCTGAAGAATACACAGCAATATTTCTGAATCCTGTGTAGTATTTCCTAGTCAAGACTTTGGCCCAAAATACTGCACTTTAAGAAAACAAGCAAAGAGATTAGGATGGTGGAAATTTTAGATACTTGAATCTGCTCCTAATTAGACAAAGGATCCAATGTAGATATCAAATTTACTGGAAAAGGAAATAGCGCTAGCTTTTAACCAGTGGGGGATGTACAGTGGTAGACTTGAAGAAAGTAGGATAGAAGTAACTGTAGATTTTGGAAATGAAAGTTAACCTGTTGACAGAGTAGAGGACAATATTGCAGAAAAGCTAGTTAAAAGAGGCTGTATTGCGTCTTGCCTTCCAAGATTCCTTCCAAGATAAGATAAAATCCTAAACAGGGCGGGGGGGGGATGGAAATCTCAATAGTACAAGCAGCAGGCAAACTTAAAATCCATGCTCATAGAGTTCAATTTTCAAAAAAGAAAAAAAGAAGGCAAAAACATTATATCCCATCAGAAGTCATAGGACCAGAGATCTTTTTGAAATCTCGTCCCCAACAAAAACAGGGAAATGCTTAAGATTTATCAGTGTAGTTGTACCCACATTAAAAAGTGTATCACTGTTCACTTGTCAAATAGCTGATAGCAACTAATAACTAGGTTTTCACTACATACTCAGGCAGCTTTACATGTTCTGTTTTAAATTCCCTTAGGTAACTCTGACTAATTTTATCATATGTTTGGTTCTCTTTTTTTTCCTGATAACAAGACTGAGTGTTAATTACAGTATCTTACCACTATCCACTTTTTGCATTTGGTTTATTGATAAAAATAAAAGAGACTGAATACACCAACTGTTCCAGGTTAAATAATTTAATCACTGTGGATAAAGGCTTAATTAAATAGAAAAACAACATGGAAGAAATGCATGTGGGGCTTTGATTGCATGTCATGTCCAGATTTTGTAATGACTTGTGATAAGTAAGCCATTCCTGGCAGCTAGTTAATGGGGAATTACTTGCTCCTTTGAGAGCACTATTGTGCTAGAGTCTCACTCATATAGAGTACTAGCATGTGGACAGATTGGCTTTGTAAAGATCTAAGGAAGCAAAAGGAGCTCCCTTTTGCTCTCAGGTAATGGAAAAGCGTAACCCTTTTTTGCCCACTGATGTAATTTGCCCTTCCAAAAGTTACTTTTATTTCCTTTATGAGTGGGAAACAAAGGTTTCCTGACACAAATAAGCCAAGCAAACCAAGAGAAAATAATTGTAGCACTGAAAAACTATCTGTGGCATTGTATAAAGACAAGCACTACGTAACACAATAGTTATAAGAAAAACCCTTCCTGGATGGATAAAAAGTGGATATGAGTTGATAATCCTACAGAATGAACCATCAAACAAAGGAGATTTTCTCCCCTTCCTAATGAATCTTGCCCAGAAAGGTCTTCCTCACTCCAAAGCCCTCTGTGTGGAGTTCCACCTTTGGAATCAGATGTTCCTCACATTTCCCTGTGTTTTGCTGTTATAATGCTGGCTGTAACCACAGTCTTCTCTCTGCATCATTTGTCCTATGATATTAAACTAGAAAATGAAATTGTAGTACTGCTGGCATGCTGTTGAGAGCTTTGTCAGTGAAAGAGTTTTGCTTTCATTTGTTGCTTTTGTGTTCTCATGAGTATTCAGAAGCCTTGGTCCCTTCTATGATTTAAAAGATTTTTCACTTAAGTGAAGGACAAAGTCTTCACTCCATCAAAGTGCATGACGGAAACCTCTTAAAAGGTAATCCCCCTTTTGAAGACTGCAAGAAGAAATCAGACAGATATGCTTCTAAGACTTAAAGTTGCATTTTAGAAAACTGTTCTGCCTGTGTAACTAGTTAGGAAAGTGAAACACATGACGAGGCAAGCCACAGAGTGTGAGAAGATTTTAAGATTTTTAAGAACAGGACAGACAGGTGGTGGGATCAGTTAAGCTTCATTAGCACTCTTCCAGGTCTACATTTCTATGATTCAAGCACCCAATTCACTATTTTGATTTAAAAACCTTGTGAGTTTGAGCTTGCTGGATAAGGACAAGTTTGTTCTATCAGGATAGAATGGGCTAAGGAAGAAAGTAACCATATAAGGCTGTATCATCATCACCACAGTGCAAATAATGTTGGCTTTAAAGTTCGTTCTTCTTTCAATATGATTTCTCATTTAGTAAACAGAACAGAAATATGATAATATTTACATGGCATTTATAAGTTATTTTCAGGGTGCAGGAAAACAACACATTTGAGAAGAAAATAATAATTTGCTACTAACCAGAAATATCTCTGTTTAAGAAAAGCTTCAACAGTACTCTGCATTAGGTCTGCTCTACTTGGACCTAAGGAGAGAAATATTCTAAGGACCCTATGGAAACTTGTACCAAGATCTTGAGAGTTCACTAGTAGAAAACAATCATATAGGCAACAGTGGACCTAACAAAAGACATTTTATAAGAGGTACAAGCATATACAGAAGAAAAAATATATATATCTTGTTTCTACTTTGCAGTAAGTTGGTATCCCAGAAATAGCACATGTATTACAAACACTGCTGTAAACACTGTAAGCCCAGTATGAAAGGAGAGTGCCATGTCCACATCCAAGGTGGCTTTATGTCAGTTCCTTGACTCACCGTTAAGGTAAAGAAAAGCTGGCTACAATACACAGGACTTATTAAGTGTTCACATCCTAAATGACAGACATTTTTTGACAGACAGAAATTGTAGCTACTGTGCTTGCTCCAAAACTTCTGTTTTGGAATATGGATGGGATTTGTACCTTAGCTCCTTATCTCTAACACTTGGCTTCAGACTCTCTTCTGCTAAGCTGCTTCCAGGTCTGGAACAGATTTCTTGTTTGCAGAATGCATCAGAGCAGTGTCTTTTCTCTTTTAATACTTCCCTTCCACTTCAGATTGCTTATCCTTCTGGTCTTACCTTTATCAAAAATCCCCTCCTCAGCTCACCCTCTCCACCTGATGTCATGAATATTGTCTTATGTTTTCCAAGGATAAGAACGGCTTTTTCTCAGAAAAGGGACTAAGGATCACCTACTCAATTTTGTAAAATTGTTTCTAAATTAAATGTCACATACCACCAATTTCTTTGAGGGTCAGGCTATTCTATACTTAATGCTGTTAGCCAAGAAGGGGCTTCTTCCACATACATATCTGTTACATCAGCTTGTAAACTGGCCCATGCAGCTGGGCAGCTGCTGATATTCCTTTTGGAGACCAAGAGTGATAGATTTACTGGACAGTGCAGAAAAAATTCCTGCAGTCATGTTTAACATTCCCTACCCCGAACAAGCAATTGATCTAGGTATTTGCCAGCACCCTGAAATCAACCTGAACTCAAGCCAAATTAAATGTAAAATAAACCATTTATTGCTTGAAGCTAAAGAGATAACAGAGTTACAAAATTTATAGGAAAAAAATAGTAAAAATGAAAGTAAAGCCTCCCACTTCACTCAGCTCTAATGGTTCACATGAACCTGCATGGTGCAGCTGACCCACTCAGACATCCAGAGCTCAAGGCCTAGCATCTACTTGCTTAGCAGAAAGGAATTTTTTTTTTTTTAAACTTGAAGAGAATTTGATTTGGGATTCTCTACTTCCTGCTTCTCCCCAACCCCTCAGATCTTCTTTTTCAAACTTTCTTTTTCCCTGTCATTTCTTCCTTCAAAAGTGTCCTTTGATCTCCCACCCCCTAGCTGTTCCCATATGCTTTGGAAACATTCGTGTCCTGTGAGCACAATTAGGTGTGATTATCACTTGCCCAAATGGTAGGCAGTCAGCTAGTGATCGCTGTCATGCTTGAGTAACCCCTGAACAGACTGCTAGTCCCTTGTGAAGCAAAGGGCCAGTCTGGGCAGTTTCAAGTCCTTATGTAGGTATTTTTCATGTTATTAACTTACATTCCTTTTTACACAGGTAACTTTGCTAATCCTATTTTATACAGTAACCCTTCTGGTATTGATATGTACATCATATGACTACATTTCATTTGGGAACAGACGCAACAGTAACCAGTCACTTCAGGGTAATAATTAATCTCCGCTGACTGCTCCCTAAACCAATATTTGAGGTATAACCTGACATTTTTAAATAATAATGCTGCTTATTACAAAGAGAATTATCATAGTGTACCTACCCACCTGTTCTAATAATTGTCCATCTCAGTGCCAAAATCAGAGAGAAACAGTTGACATCGCTAAATCTCATAAGTTAGTACGGATGGCTTTCTCCTGAGAGAATGTCCCTAAAAGTTGAAAGTCATTGGTACAGTAAAATACCTAGTTTTCTCTGGCACCACCTTCTCTCCAGGAGAAATAATTCCAGGAACTTCTTATAGTGTAACAACAATGTCCTATTTTTCATGTGGAAGTAAATCCTCCAGTATCACAGAATAACTACAGTGGTAATGGTCCTTCTGCCTTTATAAACAATATTGCACATAGAGGAGAACTGATAAAGGAGCACATAAAGGATGTGATAAGTGTATAAGAATCCACAACAGGAAAAAAGCAGCTCCTCATCCTCTTGGGCATGCCTTATCAACCACCACCATAAAAATATTAGTAAACTGAAAGGCTACTGTGCAAGGAAAAATGAAACTAATTGAGGAATATGAGCATGAGGAACTGATCCAAAAGCCACCATTGTCCTGATGTCAGTGGGAATGTGTCTTAAAAGGAACCACAAAAAATTATTTGTGCTTTGCTTAATAGCATCCTGTGCTAACAGCATACACAAATGTTAGAAACAACCAAAGGTGATGATAAGCATTGTCTTTAGCTATAAATACCAGCCTGAGTATGTGAAAGCTTTATTAAAATAGAATGTTGCCAAGTTTTGGATGATTCAGAAGAAAAAGAAACAGCAACTTATTCCATTAAAAACAGACTCAAAATGTAAATAAACCATGTGGCATCATGCTTACTGGTTAATTGTGAGTGAGGGACTGGGATACACTGTGAGAACTCTATTCCCAATTTGCTACACAATCCACACCAAGTTATTTAGCTCCTGTTTATCTGTAACATGGGTATAAGAAAAGTTATTTCCCAGATGGCAGCATGGTGAAAGTTAATTGATGTTTGTAAACTTCTGGCAGAGTCCTCGATGACAAGCGAACACAAAATAATATTACACTCACCTTCTGGGAGCCTCTACATTTCTTTCATACATTTCATTAATTTCATAAATGAAATAAAGAGAAATTGAGGGTTACAAGAATTATTAAAAATCTGCAGTAGTAATTAGTGATTTTAAAAATGCATATTCTAGTTCATAGAATACCAAGAATTACTCATATATGAATATAGATCAGTCTTGGGTTAATGGCAGTTCTATATTGAAAGATGAATGCATACATCATTACCGGAAGAAAGCTCAAATCATATTTCTGCCCTTTCCACTGCCACGATTTCAGTGAAATGATCAGACAGGCTCCAAACCACTGACAGAGACAGAAAGAGATTAAATTTGGAATTTGGGGCTTTGTGGTTACTGTATTTTACTTTACCATCCTAAAGTACATTCCTGGGTAATCACAGCTGCTCCCAATTTTCCATCTCTAAAACAGGACATGGGAACTAGCACCATGGACCCAATTTCAGAAAGCATTTTCCACAGAATGCTGTCTCCAGCAGTGAGCAGCACCATATGTTCCTATATGAAGTTCCCTTCCTACTCCAGAGATTAGATATTACTGAAGGATTCTGGCTTACTTCCAACTCTCTTGTTTTAAACAGGAACTGTTATAATTCTGACTACTCTTGCTACCTGTAGAAAGTTCTATCCTTCTCAATTCTTGGTGACAATGTCATTCTATGGCAGATTTCCACAGCCAAATGAAACCTTGGGCAGCAAATCATGAAGATAATACTAATATCTTTCCGTCTTCCTTTTTCATTGTGGCTTATTTAGTTGCTCTCTAGCATGGATGGCAGAAGATGGCAGATTCAAACAAAAAGTGGTTCACTAGAAGGTAGGAGACAATGCTAGGGGGATACTTCCCTAACCATCCCTTTTCTAAATAAAAAAAAGGAATAAATAAACAGAATATTTCAAAATACAGCTTTTAGGACAAGCTAGAATCCTGCTTTGAGATGTCTGTGTGTTAGATAGGGACAGCAAAGCCTCATTGGTGTATCCCATGGGAGTACAATGGGACTACTACAAAATTGGGACTTCATGTGTTTCTAGCCTTAGCAGCTTGAGACAGAACGAAGGAAGAGGAAGGAAGCAAAGGATTTTTTAGTTCTGGCAGTTAAAAAAAAAAAATCTAAAAAGTCAGCTCCATGAAGTAACTTCTTCAACTTGATATCTTATGTCACCTACTACAGTGACAAACTATTCATGAAATTTGATGAAACCACCTTATTAAAATAAAATAGAAAAAAATACTTGAAATAGCCTTTTAGCTTTCCCAAATAAGATGCAGATTGAAGGAATCCCAAGCCCCCTGGGTTGTGGGGTTTTGGGGGGTGGGACTATGGATCTAGTTGTTGTTGGTTTTTTTGTTTGTTTCTTTTAGTTGTTGTTTGTTTAAAAAGTCTTCTCCCAGGTTGCCAGCAGTAGATATGTGCCTTGTTTAAACCGGGATGTACAGTCTATGAGTCTTGTCACATCAGTATGTCTGGATTTGTCTTGCTTGCTGCTAAGTGTGAATGTTCCCATGGCCTCTTTCCATTTGAGTACTTATTAAATTGGAAAAAAAAAAAAAAAAAAAAAAAAGATGCCACATTCCATTGTCCCCTTCCTACTTTTTCTTCACATTTTTTCATAAACAGTAACAATCCTCATAGCAAAAGCTTAATTACTGGTATTCACAACAACATCCCTTCCAATAGAAAAGGACTAGTTCTTTTCTTTGACTTTTCTCAGACTTTCTGCAAAATCAGGCAGGTGCTCCCACTCAATCTGAACCTGACTCATGCTTTCAAAAAGTTTCTGCAGCCACAGTCAGATTTCATAAAATGAAATCCAAAATCTGCAGATCATGAAAAGGCCAACAGAAATTATCTTCATGTTCCAGTATGTATCACCATAGTTCAAGGCCTGATTCAAGACTGCTATATGTCTCTTACTTAAAAGACGCAACTTCAGCTTACCTAAATAATTTCCAGTTTTGAGTTTTGTCCTGGGAGTTTAATTAACACCTGTTGTTGTTCTAGTAAGTAGAGGATCTATGACAGAATGAGGGCAGTGTCTACTGAAAACTTTACAGAAAAACACACCTATTTAATTAAACAGTTATTAACACTAGACATTTTCTTAAAATGGTATATGGAAATATCTAATTATGCAGATAGTATAGCAATCAACAATAATGTATGCAAAAATGGAATAATGTTTCCAATTTTGAAGTTGCATTATAATATTTGATTCTAAGGTCCAACATTAGATTTTTTCATGCCTGGGTTCTACTTGCACAACTTCAAGATGTTAAGAGTAGATTTGAAGGGGTGAGTATTTACCTTCCTTTACTTCATTACCCTTATTTTCTTCTGGATTCTCAGAAACTCATTCTTCATCTTCAGGTAACAAGACTTCCTATATCAGTTCCCACACCTTCCTGAAAACGTACAGCATACAACCAACAAAATCACTGAGCAGAAAAAAAGACCTAAATCAGTGACAGCCAGCACCTTGATGTAAGCACAGGCAGCACTGGGGAGTCTTCCCATTATAAACCATGCAAAAGGAACTAAGCCCTACCTCACCTAACGTCAGGTACTTGTGGTTGCTTACAGGGAGATTCATCTCCAGAGGATGATTCATCCTCCCTAAAATCATGCCACCCCTGATGACTGAAATTTTGAAATTTGTTGGAGTGGATCTAGGCAGAAAGCTACCATTCCCCTGCCTGATCTTCTCAATTGGATGTAGCAGCTCTGGAACATAAAGATGTGGTCTGTGCCAGTAGACCTTTCCAAAGAACAGAGATCGAGAGAGCAACCTTTTCTAGATCTGGTATTACTCACTGAAAGCAAAAATGGTTTATAGTCATGGCACAGGTCCATGTGGTTTTATAATGCTGAGTGTGGATGTCATTGTATCCACAGCACAGCTTGCTTGCCTGCTGTATTCCTTTCTACACTGACTTAGACATAGATCAATCAGTGCTATTAAAACTTGGCAATAAATACAGGGTTGTTTTTTTTTCCTCATAAATATTCACTGATATTAAAAAGAACATATTTCGTCTCATTTTTTTCTAGCCACCTTCCTCAAAGTCTTGAGAGAAACAATTGACTGACACAAATGAGAGCAGAAAGCTAAGTCCAAAGGGAGTTCCAGTACTTACACTAAAGCTGTGGGTATATCCATCTAACCAGGAAAACACATAAAACCATATGACTTAATCCAACCACTTACAGCTTAACAATAGCATTTAAACTTCTGTATTTTGGATATTTTTAATTTCTTAATGGAGCATTAAAAACAAAAAATTTTTCATTGGATAGCCACTAAACCTGAAGAAATCACATCCTAGCTGCAGAAAGAGTAGAAACCTGGCTGAGTAAATTGTTTGCCGCTAATTATTTATTTAGCTACAGACACAGGCTAAATATTTGCCCCCAATTCACTGGACAATCTCTTAGCACCTGAGGGAAGCTTCTACTGTAGATATTAAAAAAAAGTATTAATCCATGCTTTGCCTCTAATTAAATGTCATCTAAGTTATCTTATGTGCATTAAGGGCAAAGCATGATACAGTTTTGACTTCAGATAATTAGACTCCTTCCTTTAATTGTGCCTCAAGATAGGCTTTGATTCAGAAATCTCTGCTACTGTTAATGTTTTAGTCTCCCTGATCTGTCCTGAAGAAAGAGAATAATGTCAGTTCAAGAAATACGTTTCATAACATTAGGGGGGCAGAATTTTGGACATCCATTTTATAAAGCATCTTATTATGCAAATATCCCAAGACAGCATGCATCTTTGAAGGGTTTATACATAAGCTCTACCAGAAGCAAATGTAAGAGTATTTCTGTTAATTTTTTTAAACATTTAGTGAGAGCACTTCTTTAAGTATCCCAGGGCTGATTACTTTTAATAATTAATATCATACAAATGTGACTAATTAACCTTGTATTCAACTATATCTACTGCTAATTACTTTGATGTTTTATTTCTAATAGCCATTTGGCTGATCAATTAGTCCATGTTAATAATGTTCCCAAACTTTTACTCTTCACAAAATACTTCCTGTTAACCCCTCAGATAGAACTGTGCTTCATTTTCTTCCAAGTTTGCTCTGTCAAATTATGTTGACTGTTGTCTGTGAAGTTGTATATCTGACCTTCAGGTCATGCAACTCTCATTTCAAAATCAAAGAAATGCCAGAAAGTAGGTTCATGCACAGTCCTGGAATTTCTAAAAAGATGCAAGTGTGATCACATTTTATCAGCCTGTTTGCACCTTTCCTGTTGTACATATTCTTAGACTATGACCCATCAATATCTTTTTTGAAGAGAAGGGTCAAAGGATTCTTATATTTGTACAGGTCCTCTACCCTTACCACTTCAGCTACCCTGACTTATATTCAGATCCTGAAGGGAACATAACTATCAGTAGCCAACAAACTTGCATGTAATTTTGTTAACTGCCCATAAGCTTCTAAATCCACTAGTACTCTGTTCTTGCAAAGCAAGTCTTGCAACTTTAAGTAGGAGACCAGAAAAATGACACCATCTGGTAACTGCTCTCCATGCTCTTTGTAGAGACACTGTTTATTTAGATCTCATGCATTGGTTTACTGTTCTCTTCCAATTCCTCCCCTTCCCCTCATTAAGCTAAATGAATGCATTCATCCAGGAAATTTTAACAGCATAATATACAGTAACTTTATATCATAAAGCAGGTTACTTTCCATGTTCATGAAATTATCATATGTTAGTTGTGTTAGATCATTAGGTAGCTGCTCCTGAACTGAGAGCTATATTTGCACTGCCATCCTCCAACAACAAAATCTACTGTGACTGTATATACCACTTTGTGAAATCTGATGTTGGCATTTCTCATGTTAATTAAAGAGCCAGAAATGTAAACTAATTGAAGCTTAACCTTAATTTTAAGACTCCTAGAATTCATGATTTTCTGCTTTAACTTAAAAGATAACTGAAATTTTTTATATATATCTGAGTTCAGGGTTCTGTTTTGCTAAGACAAGATTTCTGTGAAAT
>VXAL01002566.1:16010-48794 GCA_013399475.1 Chauna torquata
TTTTTTTTACTTTTCAAACACAATTTGAAAGTAAAAAAAATCTGCATGTGTCAGCTAATAAAACATATTCCCTTCAACACCAAATGTTGGCAATAAGTAGTAAATAAGTAGAATAAAAAAAAAAANCCTAAATACTGCAAGCACCACAGGAACAAATATATTCAGTATTTACTTTTGATAGGTAGTATCAAAAATCAAAGCTGTATGCTTTAACTTNTCTCAAGCCAGTTTCCAACATAAAAATATTCCACTTCAAAAAGAAATTACCTAAACTGACACTAGTGATCAGTATCAGAACAGATGAGGGATTGAGCTCCTCCATGTCAGGTGTGGAAAAACATAGGCAAGACACTGTCAGAAAACTTATAAGGCTTTAACAAGTACCGTACTGTGTCTGTTCTGTATCTAAATAAACAGCTGAAGCAATCAGGGATGTTAATCAAACACTATGCATAATTACCATTGTTAATTTTTCTTAGTTTAATTCTCTGGGCCATATCGAAGTTAAAACCATAATCTCTGTTTCTGACCCCCAGCTGCTATTGTGTGTGCTGTACAACTAGCACTTGAACGCAGCGCAGCTACTATTAATAACTAATCTGTCTTACTTTGGTCTAGCGAGATGTTATGACATTTCCATCACTCTAACACTGTGTAACCACACTGACATTGATATTTGAATATTTCAGACTCACCTTTGATTTTCCTAAGTGATTCTCAGTTTATCTAAAATTTCTGTGATATTTCCTTCAACTTCCCGTAAAAGACATTAATTTTGAGAAATATTGAAATATCTTTCATTACATAAGAAAAAAATCTGCAGTGATACTAATAGGCAACATGTCTGATCAGCATTTAAAATACTCCAATACTTTTTACTCCATTAACCTTGACATAAATTATAGTAAGTGGTTCCTGTGTGACAGGAGTTTTAATTTAACACTACATCTCAAGTTACACACATCTTTGAGTCTGACATCAAGCCTCACTTCTTGCCAGTTCTTACACCCTGAGGGAAACCCAACAGCCAGTAAAACCAGGTCCTACTGTGTAAACAAGGAAGGATGTTTATAGCATTGCCTTTGTTAAACCAATTACATCTATACAAATGACTGGATTTTTGTCTTTCAGTACACATGTCCATTTCTGGCTTTTAGATTGAGCTGCTAGATGAAACTACTTGTGTGCAGTGAGTTTTGTATTTCACATTTCACTGACATCTGAAGCAATGCCTGCTCTTTTGGCTACTAACATAGAGCTTCAGGCTTCAGTGTGCAGTGGAATATCATCTAAACCAAAAATTGTTTTATTCAAGCTATTACTCACTTTCCTTTTCTCAAGACATCTGTTAGTCCCTATATTTTACAGAAGTCTTTCCAACTTCTTCTTGCTGAGCTACTCCATGGATTTTATATATTGGAGTTATCTACCACAATCTCTTTTGCCCTACTCCAGCACCTTCAGTGCAGTTGGAAGCAGTGAGTTTTTGCAGCTTTGATTTAGATATTCAGATCAAAGTACCCTAATAGCTCACCACAGTAGGAGAAGAGAGAAAAGAGGGGAGAGAGGGGAGAGAGGGGAGAATATATCCAGTACCTGTTAACTTTCTAGCTGGCAGTGCACAGCAGGCCTAACCTGGAACCTGCTGAAGCCAAAGAGAACCTTTCCAATGATGTGTGATTAGACCTACTGAAGGTAGCTCACGCACAAACTAGTTTGCATTATGCCTGAACCACAATGGGTTCTAAGGAAATAACTTACTTTTATTTGGCCTCGGAGAAACATGTTTGATGCATTGATTTTCATAGTTTCAGCCTGAAAAGGCAGTAACAGATCAGTTAAATTATCACACAATTCCAGCAAAAGCAAATGCATCAGATCCACTTATCTTTTAAAAAAACGCAATCTGTGTGGGAAAGAACACGTTGTACTTATGTAGCTTTATGAAATCATGTTTTTTTTAAAAGAATATGGAAATGCACTAGTTTAATTAGATTGCTCTTCTTAAATGATAATGTTCTTGCCCTTCCAAATGAGAGGTTTTAAATGTTGAATTGTTATTACAAACAGGAATCAAAACTCAGTAAGTCTCCACAAACATTCAGCCAAAGTATATTTGGAGGTTGAACTCACCAGTGGCCTACAGCAACCACTCCATTTTCCCTCGAGGCTACTTAGGGAGTATCAGAAGTTTCCCTCCGTTGCTGATGTGATTGTCTCCTGCTCCAACAACTATACAACATTGCCATCTTCTGACTGCCCCTTTTCATTACAACACAAAGCCCCCCCCAACATTCTAGAAACTAGCTATTTAATACCTTCTGAATATTCATATTAGTTTAAAAAAAAAAAAAAAAACACAAAGAGAAACTTCTCAGTGTGGCTACTTCTTTAGAGGGCCAGGTTTCATACACTCGTTTGTTGTTACGCTGTGGGAGCATATCTTACAGGCTGTACAACTGAAAATTTCTGAAGGCACAGAGAGCATATTGCTGCTATTCATTACTTAATAGCTTGATACCAAGTAAACTTGTCTAAATTAATGAAGAGTTCACCTCCTCCCCCAAAGTCCTCTGGTGCTGGAGGCCTGATAAATATTTTAGAAACAAGTGACAGACTTCTGTCTTGTACTCTGAGATAGCCCTGCAAAAGGCTGTTTGGAAAACTTTGCAGGGGGAAAAAAAAAAGTTTTAGTATATTATTCAACTTAAAGGCAGCCAAACGTGATGCAAGAACACAACAGCTGTATCTATACCTGAACTGATAAAAACAGAAATACAGACTTGGGGCAATTTTTGTTATGTGTTTTTCTCAGCTTTTCTGTAGTTTTCTGGCAGCTCTGTTCTACTCTCTATACAATTAATTAGTCAATTTGATGTTCTGTCAACAGGTAACTCTGCTTCAAGGGACAGAAAGTTCGGAGAAATGTTTGACCTTTTAGATGCTTATTTAACCTAAGCTCTACGTAAACATTCTGCTGTTTGCCCGCCATTAAGAGTGACACATTATTCCCTGCTTACTTTGACTGTATTGTTAGCATCTATTTGGCTGCATGAAATTACCTCCTTACTTCACACAGCTGGAACAATTATTAGCATAACCAGTGACAAGGACAGGTTAAAAGTGGCTTTATTGAGATCATGTGCTATTTCTAACTACACAACTGCCAGTAGAAAAGGAATGCTGTTTTAACATAGAATGTGCTAATCCTGCAGAAATTTGCAAGCATTTAACTTTTATAGTTTAAGCGGTCCTCACACAGGCCACTCTCAGTATGCAAATTTTAGCACATAAATAAATTGCTGCAAGTTCTGTATGTTGGATTGCACAGTAGTCAATACAAGCCTGTCTCCCACCATTTGCCTTGTACAACACCAATCACAATGACAGCTCAAGGAATAATGATGAAGCATAGTGAATTACAAAAAAAAAAAGTAACAACATTCTGTAACAAGTATTCACAGTAGTATTTGTATTTTGATTAAAAATCAATTATTTGATATCAATAATACATCATAAACCTCTCTTTCAGTCTAGACTTAAACCTGAACTCCTGTCTGTGTTTGAGATGTGTTCACAGATGTGGTCATTTATATACCCCTGTGAATAATCTGCAGTCACATTCACTTATTTAAGCACCTACAAATGAGATTTCAAAGGGAATCAGAACTGTCTTACCTCTGCCCCATTGAAGTTACTAGGCATTTCAGTATTTATTTCAAGGGTAGATGAGTTAGCCAACTTGGGATTCCTAAAAAATCCCACCCAGAAGCATCCTATCGGTAGACATAGTTATTACCGTTCTCCAGGCTAAGAAATACAAGAGGTAAAAAATAATGATAATGTAGTTATTTAATGTATATTTGGTTATAAATGCCCAAATTTGCAACATAAATACGGAAACAACCCGTATGTCTGTAGACCATCATCTGCCACAGTCAGGATAAACCTACAAGCCTCCTAATTCAGGGGCAGAGGCTGGATGCTGTGATGATCACAGGAGCACCTGGACAAGGTGCTCCTATGCTCTAAGAACATACTGTGTTCCCAGAGGAGAAAATGAAGACTGCTGAGTGTCACTCTCAGTTCTAAAGGTTCCATTGTGGTAGTACCTGGACACCAGTATTTCTTAAGAAACATTGCTAGGAAATAATTAGAATTAGTGATTTCTTGCCTCTATTTCTTTAAGAGTGTTTTCCATAATATCTGCTATCCCAGCATAAACCATTGTTTCTTTCTTCCTGGTCTCTAATATTTTCATTTCCTCCCATTTATTGAGAATTTGAGACTACCTCATTGAAATATTGAGAATACCTCATAGATTCACACTGTTCAGAAACAGAAAGAGATTTTTGTGCTATCCTCTTTGTCTCCTGTCTTCTGCAGGTTTCTGGAAGTATAAAAACACATGCATACAAAAACACAGTTAAAAGGACAGCTGGAAGTGGAAATTACTTGACATTGAAGGCTTCGTCAATAGCACTTTCAGCCGGCATACCCAAGTACAAGCTGGAGTTAACCAAGCCAAATAGTATAGGCCAGGTGCACCCACAACATTGCCCCAGTCTGGCTGGTGCTCACACCCACTGTACCCACTCTTTATTTCCACCAATCTGAACATTGGCACATGAGCTAGGCCACTCACCTTTCACTGTCACCCCAACCAAGGCCCTTTAGCACTTCATGCGAAAATATGGACAATCTCTGTATACAACGGAAACATAGCTAAGGAGAAAATCACTGCATCCCACACCAGCATGGGAAACGGATATTTTACAGGCCAACTTCACTGCCATTTCACCCACTTACCTCACTAAAACAAGTAAATTATGTGATCCTACAAGATTCTACACAGTCAGCTCACAGTCCTGCCCAGCCAGGGTCTCACTCAAGTCAAAGACCTTTTCAGCTTTTCATACCTTGTCAGTGAGCTCATCCACGCCCTGTCAGCGTCTGTTCTGCTGTGGTGGGAGCTGCACTACAGGGTCTCACCAGCTCCTTACCGTATGTCTAGGGAATGAGGGGGGTCTGCAGGCACAAACTAATACTGCCCCTCACTCCAAGAGTCTTGACTAATACAAATAAACTAGCAACAGTGCAACTCAAGGTCACCTTTTATGTGGCTCCCATGCCTTGGTTCACCTATTGGTGCTTGTCTGAAAGGGGGAGTGACTGAAAGCAGGGCAGCCAGGAAAGGTGTCAGGGAGTGGGTTTACACCAGAGAGGAGGGAGGGAAAGCACTGGCAAAGGGAATGGGAAGGGAAAAAGGAACAACTCATCTCTCAGCTGTGTGAAAGCTCCTAATGGTGTGGCCTGGCTTGTCTCACAGGTGCAGTGAGCAGATCAAGAAAACCCTGGTGACTCGGGCTGCTCTGGAGCTGGCAGGAACTTTCAAAGTCCACTGTAGTTCATTAGGCATGCTTGCAATCTAAGAGCTTTGTGCCTTGCTGTCAGATTCAGGACTAGGCCACTGTGTTGGGTAATGAGGATATTTTAATGATTAAAGATTGCCTGTTTTGATCCCAGAACACCTACATTTCATACTCTCCAAGCAGCCTGTTGATAGTCAGCCAGCTCCCTCTGCCTCCCTTTGGTCTGCAGTGCAGTATGTGTGTGCAGTTAATAGGTTCAGCAAGAGCTGACAGCTTTGATGAAAAGTGAGGCAGGGTGGAGGAGGAGAGTGTGAGCCTGACTTGAGCGATGCACTGCCTTGCATGGGGAAAAGTACCATACCCTGCCATGCTTCCTACCTCTCCCCTTCCCAGGGGCTAACAGCTGATAGCTTCTCAAAAAATCCTTTCCTTTCATATGAGCCAGTCAAAATAAGACACAGAATATCCCTCCTGTGGATTAGGATGGTTACTGGTCCTAGAAGGGCTTTACAGAAATGCTACCTGGAGAGAATCAAGTAATGCCTTTTTATTTAGAAAGAAAATAGGAAAATATTTTATTCAATTAAAAAAAAAATCCCCACTTTTTAGTCTGGGAAAATCATAAAGTTCTCATTTCAAATTAATTTTGAGTAAATACTTTTTTTGATTGCTTAGTAATTCACCTCCCAAACCAAAAAAGAAAAGGGTATTTGCAGAGCCTAGTTTCCTGAAGTGCCTGCACTTGTTAGCACATTCGGGCCCCAGTTTCACGGCTGGGGCTTCTAAATACAGCTGTAACACAAAAAGAAGAACAGCAACATTTACATCTTTCTGACTTGGCTGGGTTTGATTCCTTAATATTTAATTGAGAGAGATGGGGAGGGGAAGTTTGAAGTTAACTGAATAAATACTTTTGAAATTAGTACCTGGTAGGGAGGAGAAGGGGAGAAACCTTTCCCCATTCTTTAAATGTCTTTTATCTCATTTTATGTAAAACCATTCCGCAGAAACACCTTGGCCTAGAGAATTTTGATTGTTTTATTCATTAGTCCTGCAGGAGACCTAGAGCCAATGACTGATTTTTTGCTTTTTTTTTTAGTGGTTGGCTGCAAAGCTCTGAAATTCAAAACCTGTAGCATGCTGTAGAAACAAACATATTCAGGGCAGCTACATCCAGAAATGCATTCATTGATGTGACAACCATTACACTAGGAAGGTATTTAGGCCAGTTTAAATGCTGAGGGAAGGAAAAACAAAAACAAACAAACAAACAAAAAACCAGAAGCTGGTTTGATTGTTCAAGCATTATTCCTACTTGAAGTGTGTTTGTAAAAGTGAGTTAGATGCCAGTAGTAGGAGCTGCATATGGTGAAGTTAACTACTGCCCACAGCCTGGAGTAGGACAGTGGCACACTGAGACACCTCACGTAAAGCAGATTTAAATCTTCCTCTTTCCTCAAAAGGAAATGCAGAAGGCATTTCATACCACTACTTAAACAGCTATTTCCTTATTTACCACGTTATAATTTGCAAACTGGTATGTCGTTCTCATACTCCAGAAGAAACCTATACTTTGAGTACAAGTTTTCAATAAAGGCAATACAATGAAGGTATATTGCGGCCTGACTAGTTATATTGTACTCTACCCTAATGACATTTTGCAGGCTTTCCCAGTTCATCATCCATTAACTTTTCTTTTCACCCTTCCACAACTTTCCAGATCTATGTATTTTATCTTACTATGACTAATTCAAAGATTCTGATCCAGATTCCACTGATCAAAGGCCTTATCAAAAGACACTGCTTTCTCAAGTAGTACATAAATGGACTGTAAACCTCATTGCTGTTACTGAACCAAAGTACTGAGCAAGCATCCAAAAGGGACTGGACATCATATGGGTAACTAGAGTGTTCAGGACTGATATAGTGAAGGCTGAAAAGAAGCTTAGGAAGGGCTATGAAGTTACATGATTTAGGGCTTAACCCACACACGATAAGCATGAAGTCAAGTTATCACACTTCTGCCAGCTGAAGGGTTTCATATACCATCCCCTGAGACAACTTCAACACATCAGAGTGCTGTGACTCTGACAGTGACAGAATCGGTCACTGACTTAGAGATGATTTGGCAGTTACCTTGGTTCCTTCAGTGTTAGAAAGTCTCCCATTGACATCTACCAGTTATAGATAAGGCCAGGAGGGAAAGAAATGTAAGAAAGATATTATGTGACTGATTTCATTAGATGTCAACACATTTTGATCATACTAACAGGAAAAATCTCAACAGCCAAAGTAATTTTTGCTTTGTTTTTCTTTCCAAACATTTAGAACACCTTAGAACCACAATTTGCACCATATTTCATCTTTACTTCACTCAGAACTCTCCTATCCCTTACCTGTTTTATCTTCTGGAGCCTGGCTTACCCATAGCACCATTTCTAATTCATTCTTTAGTCTAGAATAGAACAAAAGAGAACAGTAGTTTCACAAATATATTTTCAAGACCATATACACAGTTAGATGTGAGCACATAGTTCTTACATGTAATGAAAATTATTACACATATGGCTGGCAGAATTGCTTGCCAAGCCACTTTCAATAATTTACCAGCAGTCCTAGCTAACCAGGGAGGTCCCAGTTGACTGGAGTTTGGCAAATGTGACACCCATCTATAAGAAGGGCAGGAAGGAGGATATAGGGAATTACAGGCCTGTCAGTCTGACCTCAGAGCCAGGGAAGGTCATGGAGCAGATCATCGTGAATGCCATCACATGGCATGAACAGGACAACAAGGTGATCAGACCTAGTGAGCATGGGTTTATGAAGGGCAATGTTATGCTAACCAATGTTATTTACAACAAAGACATAAGTCTTGTATGAAAGTCTTTTGATCTGCTCACCCGCCAAGGACGGTTTCCCTTCCCACATGGTCCATGGTAAGAAAAGGAAAAATTTGGTCTTAGGCTCCCACTAGTAACTCATGCATGCAAATATTTCAGATTTTGACTGCTAATTTTCCTGCAAAGCTTGAATTTTGTCATTAGGATAGAGCATGTTCCTAGACTTCTATGGAAACAGATTACCATCCACAACTGAGAGGTCTTGTGGTTTTTTTTTTGTTTGTTTGTTTGTTTTGTTTTTGTTTTTATTGTTGTTGTTGTTTTGTTTGCTTTTGACACTGTTTACTTTCAAATCTCTTAAGAACTCCACTAGATCATTCTAGGATGTTTATCATTATTCCCTTTCAGCCCTTTGGCAGAAGACAAAATGTCATTTTCCCTTTTACTTTTGAATATTTATAAAAGCTTGCACAAAAATCAATCTCTGTAGCCCAGACAAAATTTGCATATGCATGATCTATAAGTATTCCATACTATGGCCTCATCCATCTTAAATTCATGCCAGTTTGACTTTATTCCACAGTACCTCAAAAGGAATTCTCTCTATATAGACAACTGTACATGTGTAGAGTACTGGACCGCTGTTAATTATCTTCCCGTTTACACTAGAAGGCTCACTAGTAGAAACTAGTGAACATGAGTCTCTTTCACACAGTATTTTAACTGCAGAATCATCCAAACTACATTTTGAGAGCACAATGTAAACACTGTAATGCGTACACACTAAATACTATGGAAACAACAAATGCAAAAACTTAAAGACCACTTAAGTCATCTAGTCTAGCTAGACTAATATTTACAAGAAAAAGGGATGGATAAGAGGGGTAACCATCAGGTTAGCTAAAGAGTGATTCCCTAATTCTTCATGCTGTTGAAAGATAGTGGAGGGGGAAAGAACAGGAAAGCTGGTAGGTGAGATCTACTGCCAGGACAGTTTTCAAGCCTAAAGATTAGAGCTCTGAGATTAAACAACCACAGGCTCCAACACTGAGGGTAGCAAGCCAAATCAGAGCCTGGAGCAGGAGGAAGGAGATTTAGAAGGTGTGATGTAAAATATCAGGGGCATGTAACAGAGGCATGGAAACACTGGGTCAGTCCAATGAATGGAAAATCTCTGAGAAAGTTTGAGAATAAGCTAGTCAAACCAAGCCCTGTCTTAGAAGAAAGGACACAGGCAATCAAAAGCACATGCTTTGTTGCCTCCATTATAGGGAACAAAGCAGAAGCCCCAGCAAAAGTTACAAGTCTGAAATCTAATGATGCAGGCTACTGTCCATGTGGTCAGGAGACTTCTCTGTGATAACGTAAGCTCCTTGGATGGCATCAGTCAGGAACAGCAAAACAGGAAAGCCTTTGGACTTCAGTGCTTTAGCTTCAGAGCTAAACTATGTCTCCCAATGTGCTTGGTATGAAAGAGAAAAAAAAAATATATCAAAAATATATATAAAGAAAGCAGAAAGATTTTTACCTAGAATAGGCCATCCACATGGTCTAATCCTTTGGCCTTCCCTTCAAGTTCATAAAGACTTCAAGAACCCTGTTTACTTGTTGCTGCTTCAGCCCGTCTAGGTAGTTGATACTAGAGGGGTTGAAAGCATTTGCAACACTTAGTCTTTGTTTCTTTCCAGCCCCATGCTGACCTTCTTCATGAGAACCTGCAGGTATTTCCTAACAGCCTGTATTTCTGGAGCCTTTTAGGACTTTGTTTCCATCCCTTTCACTTGAGCCTTGAAAGCCTGTGAGAATCCATAAACAAGAGTAAAATATGAAGTCATGTAGTTGCATTTTTCCTTTGCTAAAGACACGGGCTCAGGCATCATTTTTAAAATTACCTTTTTAGTAAAATTAAATTCTGATGAAAACTTCTGAATGACCTACTCGTGAAACCAAGACCTAACATGGCCCAGCATGAACCAAAAAACTATGGCAGGTTTTAGCATCGTTCAAAGAAGTTCTTGCCATTTGTAAATAAATTAAAGGATTGTTACAGATAAAAAAGAACATGTACAATTTCCTTTGCGTGTCACAACCAGCCAATATGGATACTCAGACCCATGCAAACCCCTAGCTTTCTGACAGTTCTTTCAGCTGCTTTGCCACTGAGCAACACGTTACTTATGCTAGACAAAGCACCTATGCTGTCAGCTGTGCCACATTCATCACTTCCTTTCATTTTCATTTCAACAGACTGTCAATATCACAGAGCAGCTCCCAGGCTCAACACCAAAGAGAGTGGATAACTAGGATGAAATCCCCAGAGCAAATCCAAAGGGTCTGCTCAGGATCAATGGAGAGCACCAGCCTAAAAAGCTAGCAGGGGAGGAAGGGGCTAGTTTTAGAGCAGGGAAAGTAAAAAGAGAAAGAATGCAAAAGAAGAGGGCTGGGACTGACTGGTCCAAGCTGGGCTGAAATGGGGTTCTGGCCACAGGCAGGATGGGAGGAGACCCTGGGAGAGCTGGGCAGGGACAGTCAGGGCTGGTAGTACCTGATGTCAGAGCCTGACACCTCCTCCGTGCTCCCCTTCTGTGGTGGAGTACACACTTCCTGGCACCTTTTCATTTTTCCAGAGATGAGATGAAACTGTCAAGGGAAGTAGGGGGAGGTGGGTGCGTGGCAACCTGATGCCAATGTCACCCCCTGTACAGCATCACTTCAGCAGTAAAGCTGCCACAAAGCCTGACATGGAGCCACTGAAGTGTACACTGGACTGTAATACTGACACATTCCTCTGCCATCCATGTTCATTGCATGTCTCCAAGCTCAACTTCAAATTTTGCCACCCCTACAAAGAACAGAGAGGACATTTACCTGAGGCAGCCTCCTCACTCTCTGTGCCTTCAACAGCTGGCTGTATGTCTGTAACGTGCCTGTGTACCATACCCATAAAGTTCTGGACACAGGGGAAAAGCAACTTTTCACAGGGTTGGATGTGTGTCTTCTAGGGGCGAGAATGCAGCCACTTATTCTTTTTAGAGAGACCACCAAACTGGTGCTCAGATCAGCCTCATTCTCCATTACAACCAATGGTGAACACATGCAAACAAGTAATAGTAAGTTTGATACAAGGACAATAGATCTGATATTTCAGAAATCCAGCAAAGGCTGTTCAGCCAATTCTCTGCTTATTCTGCAGCAGCTGCTGTCTCAGATATCATGACTATGGGTTGCTCCTACAGAAATTGTAAACACCAAAGCAAAGGGTGAGAACTAGATCTCCCATGTTAAAGGTAAGTCCAGGAAGCGCCCATATCTGACTTCAAATACTTCACTTCTCTGTAGCATCCCCAAGGAAAGATTTACATCTGTATGTGGACCTAGAGACATCTAGTTTTAAAAAATTTAGTCCAGTAGGCCTTATGGCTTAATTAGGAGCTAACAATGACAACCAAATACTACCTTGTGTTGTGCTATAGGCAGAGAGTCCAGAAGCATCATTACGTACAGCTCATACTCACTCTAAGCAAATTGAGAGGAAAAAAGAACGTCAGAAAATGTTGAACACAGTCTAGAGATTACAAAGTTTTGTTTCACTTTGGCTCCACAAAAATCATAACTTTTGTGCTGGCGTGAGGAGATTACTTGTGCTGCTACATGTGGCATTCAAAAACCCAGAGCTGGTATTTGCCAGTGTTATTCTCAACACAGTTCAATTATCCAGCTAGCTCTTCTTCTTCAAGGATTTCTTGTTTGTAATGTCTGCCCACTCTCCTCTTCTCTCACCTATAACTGCTGGATTTTAGTGAGTAATTATTTGTCAACAAATATGGAGGAATTACATTCTTCTCCTCAATTATTAAGAAGAGTTAATGCAGAATTTATGATCACTAGTACTACATCACAGTGCACAGAATCAGAGTGCAACTTCATTTTTATCCTATATTTTAGTTCTGTTCCACATGCAAATCACTGTCCTGTGTACCCAAAAAGAGAAACAGATTTGATCCCCACATAAAAGGTTTCAACTATCATCCTTCAGCACAATGAAAAATCAAAAGACAAGAAACAGGAAACTGCTTAATACAAGTCAGATAAGAATTATCACTCCTCACACGTAACTGTCAAAGCAAGTGGTAGAAAAATAATTCACCTGTAGGTTACAGCTTGGTTTTTTTTTTTCCCCAAAACATTTTATTGACTTTAGAATTAGGACTAGAGTTTCAGAAAAAAGTTTGTGAAGGTTGGGTTTTAGTTTGTTTTTTGTTGTTTTTAATAATGATTTCTTCAAACTGTTCAAGTGGTAGCCAAAAGTTTGGTGTCTGTTTGTGTAACTCACACAGTACATTAGGGGAAAGCCTAGAAAAGAACTCATAAATCTTTCCCAAAAGCTGACTGCCCTTCCCACCTGATCATGCAAAGATATTTGAGCAAGTGCAAATATAAATATTGCCTATGATGCTACTGTCTTGTAACCCGGGGGTCTCTGCAGGAGGAGAGAGTCCTGGGTTGCTACTATATGGTTAATTAAAGGGCATAATATCACAGTAGGAACACTGGTACACACGGAAGGGCTTGTCATCTCACCAGTAGGGACAGAAACAGAACTGGGAGAACACTAAAAGCAAGAGTACGTATTTTTTATAGCCATGCAGTTTAGTTTGCTGATCAGCTACCAAAAAAAAAAAAAAGTGAGACAAACACAGACATGGTCATAGCCATAATTTGAATGAGTGAAAGCAGTGACTGCAAGCACAGCCTGCTCCTGAACCACTGAGTATGAGCAGTTTCCAGTTCTCCTTGCTCCCCATTACTACTGCCTCCAGTCTTGTGGCCATTTGCATCTGAGTTCCTTCCTCCCCTCTGCATCTGCTCTGTTTCCCAGCAGCCACTCCACCCACCTATTCAGTTCAGCAGCTGTCCTGCTGCCCACATGTGGGCTTAGATTTGGAAACTCAACCTCTTGCATGTGGTGCAGGAAGAACAATTCCTGCCAGCTCCCTGTCTCTGCTCCCAAAAGCTCCTGCCCCACATACACAACACTCATGTTGGATTTGGATGATCTACAGAGATGTGCAACTCCTTATGATTTCTCTTTTCTTCATTAATGTGATGATGCTTATAGATTGAAATGGTGTCTGCTCAAATTGCTGGGCAGACTGGAAACCAGCTTTCTATAGAGACATATCTCTTAACACGTCTATTCTCTGCTCTTCTTTGCTTACCTGTGTACAGTGGGAGAAGAAGCACAAATGAGGAAGAAATCAGCCATCCCCCTTGAGACCATAACTGATTAAGTAAAAAACAAATGATGCTATGAGCCTCTGGTGTTTGTTAGGTATGTTTGGTTTTAACATGTGAACAAGATCTCAGAGAAACGTCTCCTGAAGAATACAAAACCCCAGCAGAGTCACTTTCCCCACTGTAGCTAAAAAGGGCTAAATGTACCAGATGCACTGAGAAAAAAATTGGTAAAGGGTACTAGGAGATACGCATTTGAAATAGTAAAGTGGGTACATTCAGCTTATGTTGTGCTAAATCTTAAGAATATTTCTTACCTTAATTTCCTTCAGAATTTCACCAAATATCAGAGAGCTGTTGCATATAACTTCGAAAACTTCTTAAACAACCTGTAGTCACTTGAAATGGAGGGGATCACAGCCACATATTTTCTGGAGCTCCTGCAAAAGCATCAAAATAAACAACCGCATATCTTCGTGTGCGGAAGGTGCTCTACAGCCGTTACTGTCAGAATTTGTTACTTTGTTCAAGTTCATATCATTTCTCCTGATAGTATGCAGTAAGAAATATCTTGAGAATCCAGATGAAGTCTGTGGTCATAGCACGAATGCTGCATTTTGATCATCAGTAAGAAGAAAGTTCACATTCAAAAAGACAGGATGACTGATCATCAAGAAGACCGGTAGAAATAAAGAAGACAGATTTGTGTGGCAGAAGACAATTATGACATTACATCTCAACATATTGTTGAATGTCTTGCTTACATGTCTACCTAGACTTCAGTAAGGCTTTTGACACTGTTTCCCACAGCCTTCTCCTGGAGAAGCTGGCTGCTCATGGCTTAGATGGGTATACCATTCACTGGGTTAAAAACTGGCTGGGTGGCTGGGCCCAAAGAGTCATGGTGAATGGAGTTAAGTCCAGTTGGAGACCGGTCACAAGTGGGGTGCCTCAGGGCTCAGTACTGGGGCCAGTTCTCTTCAATATCTTTATCAGTGATCTGGACGAGGGGATCGAGTGCACCCTCAGTAAGTTTGCAGATGACACCAGGTTGGGTGGGAGTGTTGATCTGCTCGAGGGTAGGAAGGCTCTACAGAGGGATCTGGACAGGCTGGACCGACAGGCTGAGGCCAACGGTAGGAGGTCCAACAAGGCCAAGTGCCGGGTCCTGCACTTGGGGCACAACAACCCCATGCAATGCCACAGGCTGGGGGAAGAGTGGCTGAAAAGCTGCCTGGTGGAAAGGGACCCAGGGGTACTGGTTGACAGCCGGATGAATATGAGCCAGCAGTGTGCTCAGGTGGCCAAGGAGGCCAACAGCATCCTGGCTTGTATCAGCAATAGCGTGGCCAGCAGGACTAGGGAAGTGATTGTCTCCCTGTACTCTGCTCTGGTGAGGCTGCACCTCGAATATTGTGTTCAGTTTGGGGCCCTTCACTACAAGAAGGACATTGAGGTGCTGGAGCGTGTCCAAAGGAGGGCAATGAAGCTGGTGAAGGGTCTGGAGAACAAGTCTTCTGAGGAACAGCTGAGGGAGCTGGGGTTGTTTAGCCTGGAGAAAAGGAGGCTCAGGGGAGACCTTACCATGCTCTACAATTACCTGAAAGGAGGCTCTAGCGAGGTGGGGATCGGTCTCTTCTCCCAAGGAACAAGCAGTACGACAACAGCAAATGGCCTCAAGTTGCGCCAGGGGAGGTTTAGGTTGGATATTAGGAAAAATTTCTTCACTGAAAGGGTTGTGAAGCATTGGAACAGGCTGCCCAGGGAAGTAGTTTAGTCACCATCCCCAGAGGTATTTAAAAATTGTGTAGATGTGGTGCTTAGGGACATAGTTTAGTGGTAGATTTTGCAGTGCTAGGTTAACAGTTGGACTAGATGATCTTAGAGGTCTTTTCCAATCTAAATGATTCTATGACTCCGTAAGTATAAATTAGTCTTTCTCTACTGATTTCAACACATCATCTCCAGGTTTGGAAGAAGAAGCCCTTGGAACATGTTGCATCCCTTAAAGCAACTGTTAGCTTAGACAGACATAATTAATGTACAATTAAACTGAGAAACCCTAGCTCAGGAATTCAACAGTTAAAATCATGCACTTATAATCTCATGGTTTTACATATCAGCTGAGTAATAAACCTGATAGACAGAATGAGTCTCTCAGGCAACCTATGCTACCTCCCCTGTCACGTGAACTTTTTCCTCTAGAGTGCTGCTGGCCTCACTTCAAAGTGCTCTGTTCCTAAGATGAACTTTTTTCTTTACAAGTCTCCTAGGTGGATAATGGACTGTGGCAGTTTTTCCACTGTGTGAATATCCTTGTTTCAAACCAAAGCTGGTAAAAATTTTGACCATTTAATCAAAGGCCAAAGATTGCCTAACTGCAAGAGTTACCATATCTCACAAAAAATTTTACTGATTCAAAGTGTTTCTGGGGAAAGTGTTTTTCTGGGAAAAACTGCTTTAAAAAAAATACAAGATCAAGCTGTTAGCCTGCTATAATACAGCACCTTGCCTTAAATGTTCTTTCCCTCATTCCTTCTTCCCTTTTCTCTGGCTTCTCAGCCTGGAGGCATAGGAGAAAGGTTGCCTGGGGATATTTATTGAGGTGGGAAGTAACCAACTTTTTTGGCCAGTTGTTTAACTGTATGGCAGATGATACCTCCTAGAATCCGGTGGAGTATGAAGCTCCTGCTCATACTAGCCATTTGTTAGTTTACCTACCCCCAGCTGCTTTCATTAAGTTCCATCTCTAATTTCTATGACTCTAGTACCTTACTCTCATGTTGAGGATTTCTTGAAGCAGCAAGGAGGACATGATATATGGCAAGTGAGCAAGCAAGATGATTAAGAAAGACGTCAACAGCTGTGATGCTGAACTAGCCTTGAACTGCAAAAAGAAGGAACCTGGGCAGTTTTGCAGGCTGAGAAAAATGCGCCTCCCGGATGCAAAACCAGGAACTGATAACGGCAAGGCCGAAGTCGCTAACTACAAAGGGCTGGGTCTAAAAGTTGTTGTTCAGTAAAAATCAACCAATGGGGAACTGTATCTGTGTGCTACGCCCACCGTTGTTTGCTATAAAAATGTATCTATTCGGGCAATAAGGGAAGCATGATTTAACCATATTGGTGTATGTCATGACTTCGGCCGTCCGGATCTGGTGACACTCTCACTCCTGCAGTTGGCTCTCAGGTACTGATGAGATTGCTAATGGTTCCCCCAGGGTAGCAACTCAAGCAACTTCTGCAAGGTGCGTGTGCTTGACTCACAGAATTCACTCCCCCATCCCACCCATAGTGGGAGGCCAGCCAGAGTGCAGCAATTATCTATGCATAAAGACAGTCTACAACACACACAGAGAAGGTAGCTTCTTTTACAGATTATCTTAAATGTGCTGCTAGACGAGAAGCAGAGCTGTTGGCCATACATTTTTCCCTTACAGCTTGCAACATCCTGCTTTACTGTGTACTTAACATTTCCACAAGACAAGAGGGGGAAGAGAAAACAGTGGAGTACAGCTTTGGCTCGACGTTTTCGAGCACATAGTAGACACACCTTACAAGAGAGCAACTATGCAAATAGATGGGATCAGCTCTCTGAAAAGAGGAGAGGATGATTTTGCCTAAACCCATTAATTCCATTTTCCTGGAATAAATATAACCAACCCACCTAGAATGATACAGCAAAATTTACTTTGCCATCTATTTTGGAATCTCTCTTACCTTAGCCAGCTTCCTTTCACGTTGCTCTGATACTTTACTTCCTGTGAAACCATTACGTAACAATTCATGCTTTGCTACCAACTCCTTCTGGAAATGTAGGAACTTGTTAAACTGATCAGTATTAGCAACACCAGCCAAATATGAAGGTATGAACCAGTATTCTTCTTTGGCAAGCTCAGCAACACACTGTCGGCTGTTCTTAACTGGTTTGTTTTTCAGCACCATAATCTCTGACACATCTAACTCATCCCTTTTCAGACGCATATGGAGTCTGTCAGTTCCCTCCTCTGCTTTCTTTTTAAGCTCTTTCAACTTTAACATTTCCAGTGGTGTAGAAGTTATATCTACTGAGGCACCAACACTGGCCACAAGTGACTGCGAATGCCTGTTGTTGGGGAAGGAAGATTCAGCCTGTGCTGGAAGCGGGCGGATGCTGGAAGAAAAGTTACCAGAACAATTTTTCATCTTCCTTGCCCTCTCATTTTCAGCTAGGAATTGATTTCTTGCTGTCATGAAACTGGTTTTTTTCCTGGCAGAGTACCATTGTCCCCATTTTATTTTCTCTGAAGGCTTATAAAGCTTGTTATGATTTAAGTGTCCTGAGGTGTAAAGTTTAACATCTGTTCTGTAGGCCATTTCCACACTATCTAAAAGATGAGCCAGGCTCCTCACTTCACGATTTCTCTCCATGATGAAGTGGATTCTTGTAGCACATGCTTAAAAGAAAGAAGAAAGACAAAATACACTTGAAAAAGGGAAAGCTTTAGATGACAAAAAAAACTTTCAACACAGATCAAAACTCTCCTAGCTCTATAACAGAGTATTTTAAACAGACATGGCCTACAAAACTATGCTATCTTCCTTCTTACCCACAGCAGTATACAAATAATCAGACAGACCTGGACACACCGGCAGGTTCCTGCTAAGCTCAGCCTCTGCTCACACTGCTTGGTAACAATCTCTGATTTTTTTTCCCCCAGGCCTCCCCATGACGCTGCTGCTCAAAAAGTAGCCTCTTCTGCCTATTCACTAACATTGGGCCTATGGTTGGTCCCTTTCTACTGTATATCAAATAATCCCTTTCAGAAACTCTCAACATCCTCATTAGCATGTTGCTTTAGAAATTCACTCTTCTAATTTTAAATCTAACTTTGTTGATTATCAGATTGTATTTTGTTACAGGCTAATCTTGTGCCAACTTTATTTACTTTTAATAGTTCTTCCAGTTCTTCACATCTACTCCTTAATGTATTTTATAGAGAGAAATGTTATGGCTCCTCTCAGCCTTCCTTTTACCTAATGACAGGAACCAAGCTCAGTGTATAGTTTTTTTTTTTAATCTATAAACTCAGTTTTGTGAGGTAGGCTCACCATTCTTCTAGTTATCTCAGTAACGATGGCATGCTCGCGTAAGATCACCATTAAAAACTGAAAACTTTTTTGAAATGCAGTATTTTTGTACTCTGGCTCAGAATGATGTAATAAATGAGTCATTGTTGAGCTCTGCTGTATTTAGAAGTATTTAGCCTCACATACACAGATACTATGGTCCTGCAGCACCTTGTATTCCTGGGGGCTGAGGCAACGAAGCCCACAGAAGCAGAGTTAGGAAGACAAGACGTTTGTGAGCTGTCTCTAAAGGGAGAGCAATCTGGAGGAAAACAGTGCAACTCCTTTCAATGCTGCACTGAGACGGAGGATCAGGAGGCAACCGAGGGGCTGGTTGTTTATGGCAGCTCTCCATACCTCAGGGAGCTGTACAAGATATTAAAATGGCTGCATACCCTGGCAGACACCCACATGATATGTGAAAGCCACTGGAGCCTGCAGGAGTCCATGCTAGAAGGGCAGGGGCACAGCCTGTCCCCATCATCCCACTCCCCAAACCCGCTGGCCACCCATGATGCAGCTAATGAGAAACACAACAATGCATTTGCATTGTCAGCATATGCCAGGATGCCCAGGTGGCATTTGCTCTCAGCATTAGCAACAGCAAGGCCATCTTCAATGAGTTAATGTTTTCAAGTAGCTGTCCCTTTTGTCTCTCTAGTAGAGCCTGCTTCACCTCCTCAAGATGGTGACAACCTAGTGTGGCTAAAAGAGGTTCCTCGTAGCCCCTCCTTCCTCTCCAGGCAAGCTGGTCTGCCTATGGCTGCTGCATTAGCAGCACACCAGTGCTTTTTTCCTGGCAAGCTGACCCCGTCGGGTGGTGAACATTGAGGACTTGGTGTCAGGGTTTGCAGCAAGGGGAGTCTTCGAGCCAGCAAGCCAACAGCATCAATACAGTGACAACCTCTGGCCATTCTGAAATGGGAGGACATGTTTCTGTGCAGGATTTATGTCCATTCCACGTGGAGACATGTGGAAGCACTGCCTCTACATTTCTACCAGTAGAAGACACCATGAGTTAAATGTATTAACATTAATAGATAAAGCAAAGAAATGTGGCCACTCTGCTCAGCAGGGAAGAGAGGGAGGGTGGCCAAAAATGCCAAAGTTAGCTTTTTCCTTCACTCATCATTGAAAAGGAGAGCAGGTGCCTAGTACGGGTAACATCAGTGAGAAAAGGGTAAATAAATGTTAAAAAACCTTATAGCCTGACTGAATTGATTAGACAGTACTTAGAGTAATGTGTTGCTAACTTGGCTGAACCTAATAAACATCTGTCTAGCATATGTGAAAAACTGCCTGAAAGAGTCTCAGCTGCATTAGCAGTTACTTTTGAGGACAGCTGGGGACAGATGCCACCAATGATGGGAAAAGCCTCAGTACAGGGTCTGTCTTTTAAAGAAGTGGGGAAGGGAGAAAGAAGTAAAAGCTCAGCCACTTTACCTTCAACTTCCAAAAAGAAAAAGCATCCTGGAAAAATAAACTTGCTCTAAGAATCTGTATGACAAATGAGGAGCTAAATAACAGCCAGAATGGTGGTTTAAGGGTGTTAGTGCAGGGGAGAAACAGTAGCAGCTGCGTATTTTGACTTTACTTAGCCTTTTAGTATTGCCTTGTGTAGCATTCTTATAAGTGAGCAAATTAAAATAAAAATAATCATCTAGATGGAGATAGGCTAGCCAGAATGAAAAAAACTTGTAAAATTATATTCAAAAATGAATTAAAAAGGTTCCTTGTCCAAATGGAAGAGATACCAAACAGTATTCTGTGAAGATTCATCCTGAATCTGGACCTAATTATCCCAGCATTTTTATTTATACTATGAATGATGGAATACGCAATATGCTTGTTAAATTTGCAGATGACATGAAATGGAGAAGTCTGCAGATAGTCTTAGAGACAGGATTGGAACTGAAAATGCTCTTGATAAATTGGAGAAATTCTGAGAACAGCTGGATGAACTTCAGTATGTGCAGAAACAACCAGCTGCCCATCAGCCAGCAACAGCTGGCTCAGTAGAAAATTATTTAGGAAATATATGGGGAATATGGTAGATGATAAGGTCAACACTAGTCAACAGTGTCAGTGTGGTGAGTAAGACAAACACCATTATGGGATGAACAGACCACTATTTAAGGCAGAAAAATTGGGAATACTCCTGCCAGTGTGCACAGCACAGAGGAGGCTTCACACAAATGTTGTGCCCAGTTTCAGGCACTGCTCTTCAGGAAAGATTTAGGACAACTGGAGAATTCCAGAAGAGAGTTAGCTGAAACCATGACTGAGAAGAAAGAGTATGTGGGTGGAAGAAATTAATTTAGCCTGAAGAAGAGAGTGAATAAAGGGAGACAAAGCAGAGAACATGCTTATAGCAAGGCTGCAAAGAGTTCATGACTTTGGGTACAAAAAAAAAAGTCTCCAGTGTTACAGAGCATGCTTTGCTTTTCCCAGGTTCCAAATGAGTATGAGCAAGCAGTCTGATGTGGCCAAGAGAAGACCCTCACTGCTCTCGCTAGCCAGGAAAACAGACCTAAGAACTCATACACACAACCAGAAAGTCAAATCCTGACACATCAGCCGGGATAGCATGATAACCCACAGAATTTCCTTGCTATTAAACCATATTTGAAGCCCATATTTAAGGGTGATGCAGTCACAGCCTTGATTTACATGGCAAGGAGCAATAAATTTACATGGGATTGGCTCATTGGAAGAGGGAACACTGGGGAGAAGTAGGAGAAAGCATGCAGATATGAATATGTTTTAGGTAGTACAGAATAAGTTTTATAAACTGACATCTGATAAGGCAGACCATATTATTCCTTCAACAGCAATATGATACAGGAAGCAAGGAGTGGGGAGAAAGAAATCTGTTAATTTTAACTTCTTGCCACTCCAGTCTTTTTTTTTTTTTTCTTTAATTGTCACTTCTAATTCCAGAACTGTTTAGTTGTTACTGTGATCAATTTGTGCTGGAGGGATGGAAATGAACATGATAATAAGGTTGTGATTTTTTCATAAAAACGTGAGAAAAAAAAAACCAACATTGCAGCATGTTGAGTAGAGGAGAAGCAGAAGCTGCTGCTACTGAGAAGGATCACACTAATTGATTATATTCACTCCCCTTTTCTTTCTTTAAACACACACAAAAACCTCTTGCAGAAGTTGCCTTTATTTACTCTAGAATTCTAAAAGTATGCTGGCTAGGTGTAGGGCAGAAAAGGAGACTAGTTTTGTTTGCCCATCCAGAATATAGCCTGAGATGGCCCTGAAGAGAAGTCTAGAGCTGGGATAAGTTCACACTCAGATGCTGTCCCTTCTTTCCCTCTCTGGGCAGATCACAGTAGTCTCAAAACCTCAATATAGAAGCAGCCTTGAGTTCAGTCCTCTTATAAAATGAGCGTCTAAGTGGATTGGAAATAAGGCAAAATACAACGTAAGGCATGAAGCAAAAGAAAGCCAGTTGTTTGTAATAAAAGTTTTTTCTTGACCTGTCCAGGAACAGGAATTCTCTAATTTGTCTCCTCAGTGACTACATCAATGAGCAGATAGCAAAGGTGAACACCTCAGGGCCTGTTTTTCCTGCTAGGGGACAGGTCTGCATCCTGTTACTGTCATTTCTGGTGGTAAGTGGGAGGGCAGTAGGACTAGTGGTGTGGAAGTGTCCAAAGGCACTGAGCAATAGGCTGGGCAGCACAGGACCTTCTCCTTCCAAGACTATCTCCGTTGCAAGTAAGGGTAGCCTGCTTCTAAAAATCCATCCCACCATGTCTCTACAGTCTACAATAAAAGAAAACACTGCCCTGCGGAGGAACTAGGTCTTTGAACATGTTTGTATAGCATAAACACAAACACAAGAAGCTGGGGAACTACATGGTTAACAAAAATTGAGGGTTAGAAAAAAACAGACACCTTGACAGCCTGGAGGAATAAGCCAATAGAAACCTCTTGAAGGTTAACCAGGAGAAACACAATGCCTACAGTCGGGGGTGGCCTAACCTTACATAGCCGTACAGGCTGGAGGTGGACTGGGTAGATAGCAGCTTTGCCAAAGAGTACCTGGCAGTCCTTGTGGGCGAGTTGCACATGAGCTAGCAGTGCGTCTTGAAATGAAGAAGGCTAGACACATACTGCGCTACATAAGCAAGTGCATACCCAGCAGACATATGAAAGTGCTTATTCTCCTCTGCTCCACACTGGCGCACTGTGTCCAGTCTTGGGCCCTATAGTGCAAGAAAGACTGACAAACTAGAGAGTCTGGCAGAGGAGCACTGAGATTGCCAAGAGATTGGAGCCCAGGGCATCCCAGAAAGAATTCGTTGTACAGACCAGAGATGAGACTGCAAAGAAGAGGCAGGAAAAAAGTTGCAGTCTCCCACCACCTAGAGTGGTAGAGAAGCAACAGCGTCCTCAGAGATGAACAGTGAAAGGGCAAGGGGCCACAGCCACATGTTGTCACAAGGGAGAAATGGGTTGGAGTAAGGAAAAAAAAAAAATCTTCACAGCAAAAATGGCTCAGCACTGGAGCATGTGCCCAGAGAGGCTGTGAAATCTCCATCCCTGGAAGTACTCACAACTTCACAGGGTAAGGTCCTGAACATCTGATCAAAATTTCTTAGCCCAGTTTTTCAGAAGGATTGGACTGGGTGACTTCCAGAGATCCCTTCCAACCCAATTTTTTCTGTTTTCAGGAATATATTTAAACTTGCAAATGAAACACTGGAAAGTCAGGAAATACCCCAATGTGCCTTCCCTCATCTTCTGCCTTGTTCATTCAAGCTGTGCACTGCAGGTGGCAGAGAAGTAATAGGAACGAAGAAGTGTTATTGTAGTAAGTGCCTGAAGGATGTAAGCAAGGCAAAGCCTGTAGGAAGAGGTAATCTCTTTTATTAGACCAACTGATAAAGTTAGAAGAACTTGGACAGGATTTCAGGCACACAAACGCTTCTAAAATAGAACCAGTCCACTTCAGTGCTAAACACAGGTTGAAAACAGTTACTCTGAATTTAGCTGGCTATATTTATAGCTATATATATATAGACTATCCGAGGGAAAAAAAAAAAAAAAAAGGTAATTGACACTTGCGAAGTGGAAGAGATGTTAACTACATTTTCACCTCTCCTCTCGATACTTTCTGAGGGAGGCAGAGAGATATTTTTGCCTGCAGAACATGAGGGTGGAAAAGAGGTTTGAAGCACAGTAAAACACTTCAGTATGGTTGAGCATGGCTTCCTGGGCATGGGAAAACTCAGGCTGCCCATAGTGAAACACACGTGCGTTAGAGCCTGGTGTGATGTTTTGGACAAGGTCACAGAGTGACAGCCCCCAGGCGGCATGGACCATGCAGGTGATACTCAGATTTTCCCACTGTGCGGGAAACCCACGCGTCAGCCATCAGGCTGGATGAAGGCCTCACCCATGTCCTCCCTCGCGGCTTCCTCACCTTACACAAAATGACCCAACTGGCATTTCAACAACCACCGGCTGCCTCCCATCCGCCAGAGCCCAGCCATGCCAACAGGCCCCGTCCATCAACACGGACACCAGCCAGAGCCAAGCACCACGGACCTGTGCCTCACCCTCCCTCAGTTGCATTTCAGCCCAGGCCATGAGGATTGATTCAAGACCAGCTCTGCGAGGGGCTTCCCTGCCATGGCAAAGCCCCCTCCTCTGAGGGCCCACAAACCCCTCCCAGATTTACTGTGGGCATCTTCTGCCTCCACATAAGTGCTATCCTCCCATTACCCACCATCCCCTCCCCACCAGCAGTATGGCCCTGCGCAGGTGCAGGCCCACTCTGGCCCCCCAGGCACTTCTTGTGCTAATTACCAGTGCATCTTGCACTAATTACTTCTTTCTCCAGTTTTGTCCACGAGCAGCCCAGCTGACACTATTTCAAACCCGTGTAGACAACCCATACCATGCTCCCCTGATCTAAAAGCATGAGTTACCAGAAGAAACAAAAAAAACAGAAGGAAAGAAAGAGAACATTTATTCTGGTGCATTCTATTTTTGGTAAACTTATTTCTTCCCCCATTTTCTGTTCCCTACATGTCTTTAGTTAGATTTACTTCCAGAATTTGTCCTGAGTGTATGTTCCCCATGTAACAAAAGGTCAACTAATTTGGATGCAGCGTCTAGCTGTTACTTCTTCCTTTCCTCCTCCTCTCCCCTGCTGTCCTTACATACAGGTAGTACATCTGCTGTTTTCCAGTTGGATGACGGCACCCTTCATGTGACGCCCTTTATTTAAAAAGGCTCCCATGTTTGTAAATCCATGCACCAGCCCTCCCCACACCCTCACACTATGAGGTTTTAGTCTCTCTCCCAGCAGTTACCTGAGCATGGATGAACAGCAGCACTTCTCCCTATTCCCTTATTTGTCTCCATTTACTTCCTCATTTAAAAAAAAAATAAAAAAGACTGTGACAAAACAGGCCCAGCTCAAGGCTGCTGAGCAGCAGGGCTGCAGCAAGTCTGAGGCACCCAGCACCCACTCACGTCCCCTGGGGAGCAGGTGGGCACCCACCTGCTGCTTGCTGGCACCCATTTCTGATGCGATGGTGGTACTGGGAGCAAAGGGAGCTGAAGGACCAAGATCCTACATCTAGTCCTGTGGTAACTCTTGCTTTTTCCCCCCCGACACTGGTTGACCTCCAAAAAACATCACGCTCTTGTCTGAGGGGGTGTCTCTAGTTCACTGAGCACCAAGACTTTTCATTATATATCTAAAATATTTTAACCTTTAGGGAAAGAGAGCTCCCTGCTTCGCTTTGCTGACAGCATTCAGGGACTGAAGGCCTCAGACTGAACTGAGGTTTTGGGTAGCTGCGGTGTGGAGGATCAAGAACAGGCCTAATCTGGCAAAGCTGCGTTCCCATATCCTCCCACAGACACACTAGGATCTAGTGAGAGACCATCACTTACCCATCATCTTACTACGGTTGTCCTGCCACATATCCATTAGCTTGAAAATCATATACTCTGTTCCCAGTGCAGGTAGAAAGGAAGAAAAAATAAATAATGATGCCTGCACACTAATCCTATAAGCATACCTAGTGAAATCCACTTCTCCAGAAGCCCAAGCAATATCAGACTGCATGTTCAATTCCTGATAACCTAGGTGACAAGCACTTTAGCAAGCATCGAGCACAGCACCGGTCATCATGTCTGCTTGACTCAGAAAGCTGTCCTTAGGCCAGTAGCCATTCTGCAGGCTGGCACACAGCAGCCTGAGTCCCTCCTTCCAAAGGCTTTCTGGTTTATGCTCAGGAGACACAAAGGAGTTGGACCTAGTTATAGTTTAGAGTAAATGTGAAACTTCCCACCTGCACCCAGCAGTGATAACTCCCAGCCAGCATTCCTATGTATGGCGACCACAAATCTGGCTAAGTCAGTATAGCTTTGTTACTAGTGAAACATGTAGGCGCCAAGCTGCAAAAACCTCTCTTACCCCCTGAACTATTGCTCCTGTTCCTCAAACCATGTTTGTGTAAGGGGAAACAAAGCTGCAGCATTCCTTCCATTGCTGTTGGTACTACAGTGGGACTTTTGTTTGCAATGAACAAGAGAAAAAGCTGCCAAGAAAGCAGATCTATTGCTACAAGTGTTATGGCTGTTATCTTTCCCCTCAAATGCCCTGAAATGCAAATATCTTACAGTTGTTGCATACTTTGTCACAGTAATAAGCTCCATTTACTTTAATTTCATATTATCGCATAAAAAGGCAGAATCAACCAGAGGGCAGGGGATCTGTGCAAGGGTCTGGATGCGTTTGTTCTGCAAGCCTTGGCAAGGACCTGAACCCCTGCTGTGTAGCAGACTGCTGCAGCAGGAGTGACCTTGTGCTCAGGTCCATGGAGCAGCTCAAAGTCTGCATAGGCTATTGCATTTAGCACCCCAGAGGCAGCCCTATGGTGCACAGAAGGGGCAGGATGAGGGCAGACTGTCTGTTGTTTCCAGCATAGAAACAGGGTGGGTGCTGTGCTGAGCCAGACGTGCAGCCCGGGCCACGTATACTGGGGCACAGGCAGGCTCTGCAAGGTACCTGTGTTAAAGGCAAGCTCCAACGCTGGGAATGGGGGAAAACAGCACCTGCAATACTAGATCAGGTCTTCTGAGGTCACTAACAACCACCATGAATTACACTGCTACTTTTGGAAGGCAAAATGGACGTTGTACTCTAGGGATGGAGGGTGGTGTAGCTGTCCCAATCCCTCATCTAAGACTGGTCATTATGAAAGGAGTCAACAGGACTTTTTTTTGGTGAAATCCATCATGAACACAGCCAAGATCCAGATCCTATTGATGGACTGGGACAGAGTTGAAGGCTGTAGGAATGGGAGGGGGAAAAGCGGGAGGCTGATGAAGGCTTACCATAGGACTGGAATAATTTGAACCTGTCTGCTGTGCAGGACAGGCTTTATACAAAGGGCAGAACAGAGCCCTTAGCTACAGCCTATCCATGCGAAAATGTTTACAGGATCTGGGGACACCATCACAGTCCAGTGAGTCAGCAGTCACACCATTCAGACTCATCAGTACCACTGGGAAGGCTGGTGTAAACATCAGCACGCTCCAGGATTAGACATAAGACAGTTTAGAGACTTAATTCCCTAAACAAAGCCAGAAGACCTTAACAAGTCAAAATCTAAGGTTTTTTTTTTTTTTTTAAAGATGTACTACTTAGTTGTTTGTCTCCATCCCAGTTTCATAATCACACCTCTGTCTCAGAAATATAACCCATAGGTAGTCCAAAGCACTGCTGCACTCAGTCTTGAAACCCAGACTTACCATTAGGAAACATTTTTCTCTGCTGTAGACAGCAGTAAAATATCTCAACATAAAGCATCTTAAACAGAAAAACCCAGGTAAGTCCAGACTTGTCCTGAGGTACTGCAGGCAAGTTGCTTTGTTTAGACTGTGTATTAGGAATACCAAAAATAAAAGCTTGCTGATACTCATACAGCATGTGGGGCTCCAATACATCTTATTCTTTTACCATAGTTCTAAAGTCAAAGTATAAACTGTAAAACTGTCTGGTATCTTAGGTGATTTTCTAGCAATGTCAGGCTAGACCTCACTCTCCCTGGAACCTTCATTCTCCTCCCATAAAACTTTTGAATTTATTGGCTGATTTCATCCAAACTTCATAGGAGAACAGTTTCAGAAATAATAAAGTTTTATAAAATATATAACTGGTGGCTGTTTAGAGAGAGGATTGAGGTCTATCCTGTAACTTTTTATTCTGTATGTCAGCTTTTACAGAATATAAGAGTCTCCATATCACAGCCAAAACCCTGACTTCATTACCCCCATGGCGCAAAGGAACACCGTCCAGGCTCAAGCCCTTCAGGTAAGCTTTCACATCAGCTCTGGTCCTGTGGATTTCACAAGCTCATATCGCTGGGAGCAGAGATAAGTAAGACCACAGACTCCTGTTCCAAACTCTTTTCTGCACAGGGGTATATTTGGTTGGGTGCCTACTGCTTGTTATTTGGTGGTTGGCAGGGATTACCTTAACAGTGGCACTTACCTCTTGTCAAGCAGGGAGTACTCTTTCCAGTCACACTGGGCGCCCTCCGATCAAACTAATGCAGTCAAAGTTGTGCAGAACTGTTTCAGGGTTAGATTGCTCTGAACAGCCAGTGCTAAGAAGTGAGGTGCAGTACCATATAGATGTATGCAACTACAAGAAAGAAAAGCAACTGTAGCATTCCTAAAGTTTTCCCTGCCTTGCTAACAACTCATTTCCAACAAGCTGGTGACCTGTCACATGCTAAGGGTGGCTGGGAAAGTTTTTTCTCAACATTTCAGTGTTTTAGAACACTAATGTTATGCTTTTTGTAGTCTTTGTAGTAGAGAAGAAGAGAATTCAGCCTGCCCTCTCTCTCTGCTGAGGTTACTAGTATGCTCCTCAATCCAGGACATGCCCGGCAGTAATGTCAGTTATGGCAGGAGGAGAAAACCCATGAGAAACTGGGTTGTAGCCATCATAGAACAGACACTTTCATGCTGTCATAGCCTTGACTAGTGCAGCATAAATATAAAATTACAGCATTCTCAGCCACAGGACTCTATCTAAAATGTAAAGTTGTTGATAAAGCACAGCAAAACCATTAGTGGCGAGTCACTGACACAAAGCCTTCCCACATCTACAGCAGAAATAATGTTCTGCTCCAGTCTTCCCACGGCATGGTTTATATCAACTGGCTTAAATGAAAACAATGACACATTCTCTTGGTACAGGTTCTGGTTGAAAGAATATGAAAAACTATTTCTTGTCTACCGCGTGGATGTCCGCCATGGCAGTTCTCATTAGTGTTGGTGTTCCTGGGAAGGGGGACTTCCCCCTCCAGTGTCATAAGTGTTTTGTCAGACTAAGTTTAGATAACAAACAGAAATGGAAGATCAAGCAAAATTCTACAAACTGCTCTGCTTTTCTACTGCTATGAGATATTCTGCAAAAAGAGCAAGATACACGAATGGCATCATCTGTGACATGGGCAAAGCTGGTAAAAGCACTTGCAAATGCAAAAACCTTCTTGGTGTCAACCTTAAGTCTTTTCTTGTCACTTCCTGAACAGGTCCATAATACAGCTTCAGCTTCAAAAGAAAAATGTCAGGATCCCCAGCCAGATTCATTACATCTGTGCAAAGTCTGCATAGAGACACTTTCCAAAGTGCGTCAAAAAGCTCTTCTGCATGGTAAGACTTCCATGACACTGCTGTGAGGCAGAGGGTGATTCTGTATGAGGTCTTTGTGCAATTCAGGGCAACAATTACAGTGCAGAAAGACTGGCGAGCTGGGACTTCAACTCAGCCTCCTGATTTTAGACAAGCCTGTTGGTTAGTGACCCTTTCTCTATAAGTAGAGGCTGTCTTTCAGTTTAGTTCTGCCCTCACCTTACCCTGATATGCCACAGCATTTACTTCATTCCACAGCTTTTCAGGTATGCAATATTGCACACAAACTATTACTTTCAGGGCCAAAAGCAACCAGAGTTTAAGGTCTCCTTTCCACAGTTCCAGCCCATTAACTAACTCAGTATTTGGTACATACCTGATTTATATAAAACTTGGAACAGCTTTACACTTTTAATTCCCAATCACTGGGAGTTAATTAAGACCAAGAAGCAGAGAAAGTAGAAGGAGCTGTAGAGATGGTGGTCTGTTTTACTCATGGAGTCCTCAAATGTGAAAGAAAAAAGAAATTGCTCCACCAGGAAAGCAAATTCATAGGATGAAAGAGCAGAAAAAGGAAAGAGGCAAAAAATGAGGAACCTGCCAACCTTATCAGCACATTCTATTTAGTGATTTCAAGGAGCTGATTTAGAAGCTTTCAGATAGCAAATGTGCAAGTCTCTCATAGGATGTTAGTTTTCTGTGTGAAGCTTTCTTTACAGTCTGCAGTACAGCACAGTACTGAGATCGATGGTCATAGGATTCATATACCTTGCAGTGTAAGATAGAAAAAGGCTTCAGCTAATGCCTCACCAGCTAGAATGGCAACTACCTCTAAACGCTGGGATGGTTCCCTCTGATCTGTTTGTACCAGCAGAAGACTGCTAGCTCTGATGGCAATGCAATATGCAAGAAAGTCATGAAAGACAGCTTTCAAAAGGAATATATTCTGAATTTTTATGTGCTACTTTACACAAGTTCCAACAACAACCAACATGAAAAAAAAAGGGTATTTATTCCTTGAGAACTTTACTTCTACCATGCTTATGATTCTAGAATACCTAGAAGATTTACTAGTTACAAGACCTATTTTTTCCACCTCTATGTGCTTTTTAAATACTATTTGTTAAGAACTTTTCTTGCTTCTCTAGCCAGCACAACAACAGCTCAAGGTACACAAGTAGCTCTACAATCATCATATTCTCACCTGCATTCACAGGGTTTACATTGCTGTAAAAAATAATTAAAGCCAGATGAATGTTAACAGACCATGTGGTTAAATTTTTTTCAGCCCTTCTAGTAACGTTACAAACCAATTTAAAAAAAAAAAAAAAAAAAGGAGAACTTTACCTGGTGTAACTCATTCTTTTCAAAGGTATTGTTTGATCTGATTCATATTCTCTCCCTTCTTCTAGAAGACTTTTAAACAACAGGTCTTATGCACGTACCAGCTACCATCTGACACATTTCTCTGCAGCTCATTCTTGACCCAAAGATCTTCATCTTCAACACCTGTAATGGGGGTAGCACTTCCTTGAGCACTGTAAACTGAAACACTTCGGAAAAAACCTTTCTCCCTAATCCGAGGAAGAAAGATTGCAGACTGAGGAAGAGGAAATTGACCCCAGTAATTGTCTTCAGCAAAATAAGTACAATGAAGTAATCTCCAACACTTGTTGATCAGGTGAAATCCATTGAAGTCACCAGCCATTACAATTGACTCAAATGAACGCAGGACCGTACAGACAGCACTTGGATACTTACAACGGAGCCTGATTTAAAGTTCATCAAATTCTCCCCAAATTTCAATGAGGTTTACTTGAGGTCTTTTTACATTTACATTTTCCAGTATCTACAAGGGAATATATTCAGGGATTGTTTTTATAAGTCTCTGGCAATATTTTTCAATAACAAATGACCAAAAATATTAGGGAAAGCATACTACTGTGCAGTGACCATCAATGGCAAAACACTATGCTCTGCTACAAGAGGTAAATCTGCATGACAAGCAGAAAAATATGAAAAGGCATGAGATTGACTGCCATCAATTTGAATCAATTTCTTGACCAGAAAGGAATTGACTTCAGCTGACAGTTCCTTCCCAACAGTACAGGAACAGGTGGAAAGGACCAAATTAATAGCATTCACAGAAACATTCCTCTTGTATTGCCTGTCCTCCAAAAGCATTTGGAAAGTTTAAACTTAAATGAATAATCCCTAACAAATGCATTAAATCTCACTGTAGTTTCTGTTTCATCACAAAAGTTAGCCCTACCAGCACTTTCCTTGCAGCAGAGCTCTGTGGAAGTGTGGGCCACAATAGCACAAACCCAGAAATACTTTGTAAAGCTTTTTTTTGACAACCATAAGCAGTAGTTAAACAGTTGCCCTGGAAACCTCTTTCTGGCCAAGTTGTGCATGCAATGCTCCAAGTTCCTTCAATGGAGAGGGAGACCAGGAGCATTTAGAGGCTGTGCTGAGAACAGGAGCACAAGCTCAGGCTGGAGCCTCTTTCCCCAGTGCAATGTCTGTCACTGAGAATGGAAGGGTCATGCAAACTCATGAAGACACAAGGTCACTTTGAGGGCTACAAATGGTGAATACCCTGTTTATTGAGCATGAACAGTGCAACTGATCTTTGAAGCAAATCAATGTACTAGCTAGATAAACGCACAAGATTTTTTCCTCAGTTTTGTTCAACTATTTTATAAATATCTGCCAACATATTGTTCAGAACTTCATTTTACTGTTCCTTTAAACTACCTTGTATTTTCAGGGTATTGGCCATTGTCAAAGCCCTATATCCTTTTGGAGTAGCAAACCTTAAAATTTGGATGCAGGATTATTTTTGTAAATTCAGCATGTGAGTATCTGCATAATTCCCAAAAGGTAACAAATGATTCTACATTAGCTACATGCCTGTTTGGCAGTGGCAAAGCAAGGATCTATGTGAAAGCACGTCAACAGCAAGGTAAGCTCTCTGGCAGCTGGAGGGCAAATGGGAAAGTGGATCCCTTTGCAGTTTGTGACAATGTGAATTTACGATAGGTGAACACATATTAAAAGAATGAATTTATGTTGGGAAACATAAATTATGGGACTCCATTATGTTTTGATTCCATTTGTCCTGTGGTTTACTTGTGCTATATGAACACGTACACACACACACACTTCCCATCCCTCACTTCCACTCCCAATAATAGCAAAAATAAACATGAAAAATAATATTAAAAAAACTCTGTATTCAGTAATATTCACACCAAAGAATATGTATAGATATATCCATTAAAATTATGAACATTTCTAAATATATTTTATGTATCATACATATATTTATATGTATAATTACATATCCACAGAAGTCGTCTTGCTGTGCTAAAGCCAGCAGTAAAAGCAAAAACAGGTTTCACAATAGGACACCCATATATGCATACGTACTGGCTGTTTGGTTTGTGAATTTATTTACAACTTAACTATATCATAATAAATGCTTACTGTTCTATTGTACAAACGTAATAGTAAAGGTTTAGGTTTGTTTTTAAATA
>VXAL01002567.1:0-31440 GCA_013399475.1 Chauna torquata
TGGTGAGGCCCTGAGTACTTGTAATATGAGTAAATGTATTCTAAAGACATGTAGATGTGCTGCTTAGGGACATGGTTTAGTGGACTTGGCAGTGCTAGTTTAATGGTTAGACCAGGTGATCTTAGAGGTCTTTTCCAGCCTAAATGATTCTATGATTCTAAATTTGTGTCTGTGTCCTGACAAGTGTTTATTACACAAGCGTAGATTTTATAGTTTTCACTGCTTCCTTCAGCCATTGAGAAGAGTTAAAAGAAAATTGTAATCTCAGTTCTCATAATGCACAGGGCCAGACCAGATTATTTTTGGATTTCCTGTCACCTCCTTGGCTGATTTCTGCAGATGGCTCATGTTAAAAGCAACAATAATGTTTGAATTGGAAGGGTTTGGTCTTTGAGTTTTCATTCTTCACAGAGAACTGTTTATTTGTGTGTGGTTCGCCACACTACATGGATAGCACTATCAAATCTGTGCTTTATTATAGGCTTATAGCAGTGGAGTAATGGCAGTAGTTGCATGTTCCAGGATTTCATGTTCTTGCCAATTCTTCCTTTTTGAAGGGAGAGAATGGAACTTGATCTGTATCTCTGCAACAAAAGGTAATAGTTAGAAGCAAATAAAATTAGAAATGGAGCTCATTTCTCAATGCAACTCTGTTTTGCTGCTAGAAATTTTAAATCTGATTTAGTAAATGTCCAGGGAGTTGTTTAGTTAGCATGCACTGAAGATACAGATCTAATACTACAGGGGTATGCTGGCTATACTGAACGTATATGACATAAAGTTTTAACAGTTAATTTTTGCCCTAGGTTTAATGTTAGGCATGTATGTTGAACTGCACTGGAGTTCTGGAATTCGAAGGAAAATTTTTTTCGTAATTTGAGAACAGTGAAGATACTTGTTCCACACTCTGCGTTACTGAAAAACTAAATTCATCTTCTTACATTCTCCAACCACTAGTAAGGTGTAGTCTCATATAATAAACTTAGTGTTGCTAGTTGCCTTTTAAGGATAGGATTATATACATGTATGCATGTATGTATATAAATTTATACATATCTGTGTGTGTGTGTGTTTGTATGTGAGTGTGTATAGGGTGTATACACATACACGTATATAAAGAAATGCTACTGTTTTATAGATGCAGCAGCTGAGTTTTGGCTAATAGTCTTTATTTATGTTTCATGTCCTGATCCTTTAACAGTCTTTCCCGTGATGCTGCACCAGATGCCAAACGTTGAAGGGGAAAGCTAGCAGCTGCTTCCATTACAGCATTGGTACATTTTCCTCTACACTTTATTTTCATTTTTATATGCCCCTCCAACCTTTCCTAATCACCCCTTTAAAAAGAATTTTTCTTTTGCCTCTGATGTATATGTCTGCAGGTTTCTCTGTTATTCTTAGCTTTAAAATACGAAATCTGCTTGGCTTTTTTTTTTTCTCCTGTTAAGAGTTTAATGCTTTGACTCTTGCTCAACTCAAGTAGCTCATTGCATTATGTGTGAGTAAGTCCTGCTTGAGATGAGTCCAGATTACAAAACAGGGCCTACTACGACCAGTTTGATTATTCTTATAGCAACTTGAGTCACAGTATGACTTGTATTTTTCTGCACGCCACCTGGATAGTATTTTTTCCATTTTTACTCTTTCCTTCACCATCTCTCTGAAAATAATAGTTTCATGGCTGTGTGCTGTTATTGCTGAGATATGACTGAGAACTGCATATAGTACAGTGAGGCACATTCATTTTCATCTAGTACCCGTTTATTGCCTTGAGCACTGTAAATCTGTCAGCTCTTCACGATGCTTTCACCTCTTTCTTCATTTGCTCCAGCTTCTAGTTTGACAATGTTCCCCTGAGGCAGAATTCTAATCTGCTTCCAATTAGTTGCAAAATGTGACTCAAATTTCCACATTATGGCTGCTGTTTTACTTGCACGCACACATCTAGAAACAAATTAATGCTCTTGAATATTTATTTTAGAGCCTTCAGATTTACTGTGGGAGGAAGAATTGCCAACTATTTTCAAAGTACTTCCAAGATTTACCTTTTCCCTCAAACAGTAATATTTATTGTAGACTTAAAATGCCTCTTACTGCTTAATGTTTACAAAACCTTTTCAGCTGATTAGTAATTATTGAAGATGCATCTCATATGCATAAACTCTAGAAATGAACAATACTTATGATTAAGGTTAAAATTAGTTTGTGATTATTATGCCAAATCAAGATATGAGGCATTTCTTTTTTGCAGGGCTAACACAACAATTTCTTTTTTTACCTTTACTGTAGTTTTTCAGGAGGAGCATATTTAGTTGTCACCCGTCTGCAAGCCACTTATTATCCATGACTCCAGAAGTCATCATTTGGTTGAAAGGGTGGGAGGGGAGAAACAGAGATTTGTTTGGTCTTTAGTGGGTTTTCATAGATACAGCTAATTGAAATCTGTTTGCGTGTTTCCCTCTGTAGGTGTCTGTAGTTGTATATGTGTGCATCCCCATGAGTACATGGGTGTACCTTTAAAATATTTGACAATAATGGAGTTTTCGGAATTCTCAGATAATGCTCGTATTCCTATGAGTAATTGCATTAGGAATACAGCCTTTACGGTTCACTGGGGAAGAAGTGAATTTTTGAGTGGAAAGTCCAGAGATCTAGATTAATACACTGTGGAAAGGACTGGAATCTAAACCCTGCTGGGAGGCTGAACTTTTGTTTGGACAAAACCAACATCAAAGCCTCCATGACAATTCTGCTTGATTGCCCTTCTGCCTCAGTGCCTGATGTTGTAGTTGCCTATACAGAGAAACACAGTGTATTTAGTTCAAATATAACAGTAGCTAAATTTATAGGTGCAAATCTTTAGTAGAGCTTAGCACTCTGAAGCTTGGCAGATTGATGTCAGCAGCCATAATAGACTTTAAATAGGCTTGTGGAATTTCATTGGGAGTATATTGCTGAAGTTGATATTGCTAAGTACCTGTCATTTCTAAATGAGATTTGCACCTGTAAATTTAGCTGTTCATTTGCAGTAATTCACTTACTTATAGACAGATTTTTTTAAAAATGTTCACTGTCTTTACTATCCGACATCGAGTCGGTAGTCAACTTCTGAATGGAGGTGAACGCACACACACACATCGTGTTTGGGTTCTCAGTTCCTGAGAAAGTATTTTCCATCAGCAGCAAAAATGTAAAAACAGATAGAGGAAAATGACCTTGATGTTACTCCGTTTTCTCTTGGGTCAAAAATGACTCTTAACTGCATAGATGAGAAACCTAGCATGTTATTTATTTCTGTAAAGATTTTGCTTCCTCTAGTGTCTCTAGTGTCCTGTGACTCACAGCATAATTTTATGAAGAAACAATATTTGCAAACATAGTGAAGTGCTGCCAGCAGTGTGACCTTTTTTTTCTCATGAAACGTCAGAGTCTTTGAGGGTCAGCTCTACAGTCAAGGTGAAGTGCAATTGCTATGATTATCAGCTGTTGAGAAAAAAGTGGCACAGATAATTGAAGCCGAAGTGGAATACATGTATTTGTAGCTTACAGTAAGAGACGTAAAGATATCCACAGTGCTTAACTAGGGCAGCACATAAAAAACACCACCTCATGACCAAAGATATGTACACATACAGGTGCATGCACACAACCCCACATTATTAATTTTTCAGGCAAAAGCCACAGTGCTTTTAAGAAGCATTAAATGCTTTTGTTGATAGCTTATAGTTTTATAAACTCTAAATGAGCTTATTGCCTTTTAACCAGCACTAAATGATGGAAGAACCTATGAGCCTCCACACTGGACAGCAGCCAAACAGCCAAAGAAAGAAAAAAAAAGAAAATGAATGGTTTAATTGTAGAGCAAATCATTTGTTTACAGATTAAGACCTATTTGGTGGCCAAATCCTATGGACAAGGAGGTGAAAGAATGAGGCACTAAGGTACAGGAAATGAGCTTTACATTTTAGGACTAAGTCCTGCTATTTTTACCTCCACCTAAAACAGAGGAGGCAAGGAAAAATGAATTGTTTAACAGCAGAGGCTGCTGAGCACAGTGCACATATTTAGTAGGAACAAGAGGGTGGGAGAAAGGAATGTTGGTGCGCTTTACTCTCTGACAGCAACTTGACAGCTGGAGCTGCTTCCAGCTAAGGGGCACCGGTTGGTGGCAAGAAGACCTGCCCTGTTTTGTGTTCTGTCTGAGAGGGGGGGAGTTGGAATGCCTCTGTTAATCCGAGCAAAAGTAGTTCATTTGCTGGAAGCCCTCTCCTTGAAATGCACTTGGGCTTGCTCACAAAATTTTTAATTTTTTCCTTATGAGTTTTTTTTATAGGCCTTTGCTTCATTGTTTCAGTATTGCAATTAATTAGCAGACAGTTCAAATGATTCAGAAGTGCTTGTGTTTCCTGATTTATTGTTATACAACATTTTTTCGAAAGACCCACTAGCTGGTGGCCTGTAAATCTGAAGATGTCATTTTCATGAGTCATTGGTTTAAAGGTCAAAGTCAAGAAAGTGTTACAGCAGGAGTGGAGTAACCTCTACAATTAAAGGTTGTTTAAGCTTTTTCATTTGAACCCTTTTTTCAGTAATTCACGGCTTTTCAATGCTTTCACCTTTTGAATCGAATTTTCTGTAACTTCTTTACTGTAATTTCCCCACCATCACTGCCATGATGATTAATTTGGGAAGTCCGAATATGGAAAATATATATTAGAAACCAAATTCTTATGTAAAAGAAAGCATTCTGTTTATATATAAAACATCCCTGCCACCAGCAGCTTGGGAGGCAAAGCCTTGCGGGAAAATATCTCATGATTGTATATGTGAAAATTGTCTTTGATTTAATCAGATTATGAACCTTCTGAAGAATATGCTGGGCCTATGTAGAATTGGCTATAAATTCCATTTTCCATCCTCAGCAGCTGTAATAATTTTGTGTGAGAGAAGGTATGGGCATAGGTGAGTTTGGCAAAGTGTGTCATTTGAAGCCATTATAAAATACTTTTTTAGTTTGATTCCCTTTAAATTAGGATAAAGTAGACATTGAGGTTTTATCCCTTTGACTAGCAGCAAGTTTGTGTACAGAAGAATCAGAAGATGCAAGCAAAGAAGAACTTGTCACTTGTTCATATTTGAAATCCAGTAAAGGAGTAGGAAAGTTTTCAGTGTGCATTATATTGTAAGAGGACAGAAAAAATGTTAAATGAACTTTAGGTGTGGCCTTTTAAGTGGTTAGGACTGCAGTGTGTTGTTTCTTTTAGTATTGCTTGATTGGAATATCTGACACTGTATAGAATATTACTCTTTCTGCTTATATATAAACAAACATAAGGAGCATTGCCAGTAGTTTATGCTATTAAAAATGTTCCTGACAAACTGTAGTCCACTACCTAGTAACCCTAGGAACAGTATTCTTAGTAAAATGTTGTTTTTTTTCTTTATATTAGTGTCTGCTGTATTTCCTTACCCAGAGAATGAGAGAGACTACATGGTAGTCACTGCAGCATGTAACTGTATTTCCAGGTGACAGTCCATTTCACCCATTGCAGTTAGAGGTGGAATCTGCTTGCTTGCGAATGACTGGCAACATTAGCACTAACATCTCTACAAGGAGGATACTGCCTTGAAAGTTACACAGGAAGTGTGCCGTTAAGTGCAGTTTTAATTGTATGCATATTCTTTGTATATGTCCCTTTGTTTTCTCCATTAGCAGTGAAATGACTGTTTCCTCTGAAACATTAAACTACAGCCTGTTATCTGATAGCTATTTGTTAAAATGAGTGTTGACATCATATGTTACACGATTGAAAGCAGTGTTCTGGGTGACCCTTAAAGAATTTTAAGTTCTGGTACTGTGATTTCACATTGTACATTGGAACTTTCATATTATAACTGGCAGAGGCACAGAAGGAGTCTGTAATAGAGGAAGTTGTTTCCTCTGGAGGTGTAGACTCAGTGTGGTAATATTTTTTGCATCTAATTACAAGTGTATAACTTTATTGTTGTTGCTGCCTCTAACAGATGCACAGGTGGTCTTCACGCTGCAGAGTAAAAATGATATCCTTGAAATAATGGGTGAAGTTTTACAAATTTTCAAGACAAAATTATTCCTTTTTTGTGGGTATAAGAGGCTTAACTGTTGGTAGACAAATTCACCGCAGGCTAGTTCTTACTTTTTTGATCAATATGGTGAAGTTGGGCTTACTGAGCTTTTCGGCTTCCTTGGTAGAGTCAAAACAATCATTAATCAATGTTGCCCTGAATGTGGGCCTTCATAAATTCGAAAGGAAATTTGCCTTCTAAATCAGCAATTTAAGCCCAAGAAATTACTTAATCTCAGGATTTTGGGAGATTTCATACAAGCTCATTTCAAATTTTGTACCAGCCAAAGGGCTGGTAAAATTATGACAAAAAGTTCCTGACATGATTTGAACTCATTGAGATAAAAATAGACGTGAATAGTATTACAGTGGCATAAGAGCTTCTCTGGCTTGTAATTACATTTAACAACTAAAAATGCTCCCAAGAAAAGGGAGGCAAATATAATACTACTTTCAAAATTGAGTGGGGGAGCAGAGGAGGAAAGCAGATTGAACCGCTTGAGGATCTTCAGGATCTTCCAGTAAAGAGACCTTTGATAAGTTTAAATGTAGAGGTCAGAGTACCTTTTTCTTCTGTCCTATTTGTCCTACATCTGTATCGCCCATAGGTGTTTTTGATCAGATCTTGCCTCTATTGCACGAAGAAGTCACTGTGTTTACTTGCTTGTGTGAATGGAAACAAGCTGTATGGATGGGGAGTATGACACTTGTCTTGTTCCTCCCCATAGTTTCAGTATTTTCAATGTTTTATTTTAGAGGTCATCTGGTCTGGAAACTGAAAGACAGTATACCATGTTTTTCAGATAACTAGGCTAATTTATTTTAGTCATAGCTAAATTTGTAAAGCATTCTCCGAGAAACCAGGCTATGAGCAGAGAGGAAATATTAGTTACTTTGAGATTAATTGACTCTCCTTTTAAATTACATCTTCATTTAAAAATAAACTCGCAGGTCACTTGCAAGCTGAATTAGTGCATTCATTGTTTTGAGGTATAAGAGCAGAGCATCGTTATAAATCTTTTGAGGAGTGCTTTGGTTTAAGTCAGGCTGCACTTAAAAGAGCCAGTACTTCCAAGATGAAATCCTGTTACAGCGCTGTTGAAATTCTTTGATATCTTTATCGGTTTGCAACTGCGGAAGTGGGCTATGGTAAATCTTGTTTTCTTGATTTGAGGACATGAAAGATCACGTTTTTGCTGAGTTCTCTTGCAAAAGATTTTGCACAGCTCTCAAAAAGACTGTCTGCAAATTTGTCTTGGCTGTATGTAGCCTTTGCATCTGGATGTATAGTGAGTCTATATCTGTGAAATGGGTGTGAATGGAGCAGTGCCAGGACAAAACTGGCAGCTGACAGCCGGAGCATGCCTCAGCCTACAAGTATCAGTGGAACAGTTTTGTTAGGTTTCTGAAAATTGAACTGAAGCTGTGGTCTCACGTGTGGTTCTCACTGCATCTGCCCAATTTCCTCCTACTTTCTACAGGTTGTGCTGTTCCCTAGCTTGCTTCTGTCAAAAAACAAAAGAAAACAAACAAAAAAAGAAGTCCAGGTGAACCAAATAGTGTGCTTTTTTGAACCTAACGTCCAACTTGGTTGGAATAAAAAGTGACTGTGTGTGTGGTTATGTGGACAGTTTGGAGAAGAAGGCAGTGATCTCCAGAAGCGGTGAGGTGGGACTGGTGATGAGGAGCTGTGTTTAATATCCTCATTTCAGTCTAGCTCAGTTGCAGCCATAACAAGGTGTGGGACTGCAGCCTAAAGGTACTGCATTTATCAGGGCATTTAGACTGACATTTTTGATTTCATGGTTAACCAGAGAAATGTATTAAACAACAACAAAAATCAAGAGAAATGGGCATTTAGAGTGTCTTCTTGAAGGTCATCGCTACTTCATGTATAATTCTTTCTCCTCCTTTCCACCACATCAGTAATTATTCTTAGCTTTGCTTGCATTTGTATGATACTAATTCCTTGCAGTGTAACGTCTCACTGAAGTGCCTTTTTCAGTGTTTTTTTTCCCATCTAGTGCCATATTCAGTTTCACCAGAAGAGGTGGAATATAGGCAGAAAATTTCACTCAAGACCCTCCTATTCATTTGATAGATTGTATATGTAGCCAAAGCTCTTATTCCTTGCTGTAGTCTGTCAGTTTCCGCTCTTGTTTCTGTGGATTTATCAACCAGTTACTAAGGAGAGGAAAATATTTCCAAATTGATAGGTATATGTGTTGTGAAACCACAAAAATGTAGCAAGGTCTCCAGGGTAGTCCTTGTATCTGGAGCAGCTCTTTCAGGGCTTTCATTTTACTGGAGGAACTAAGTGGATTTCGTTAGCCTGAAGTGACAGTGCCTTTGGAAACCCATGTGCGAAATCTTTATTTCTCTTATTGCCTTGTCCTCAAAGCGTCCATATAGACCTCCTCATTATCAATATTTGAAAATTCTCATCTGCCTTCCTGGTGGCCAGGTGCTCTGGAGTAGCTGAGAGGAATATCGCAGATAGCAAGGGGGTCAGACTTTTGAGGCATAATAGTAGGAGCTGAAACGGGGTCACTTCATGCGAGTGAATTGCACTCAGGTAAGAAGAAGATTCACCCCTTTGTTCTTCCGGGGAAGCTCTGTTTTGGGGCGAGGACATTAAGCCACATCTGAAGGGATTTTTCTTGCCTTTGTTTCTACAAGTGGCACCAGGCTTTGGAAAACTCATTTTCGAGCTTAGAGATAGATTGTTTTGGAGCTGGCTCAAGACAGAAACAGCCTTGTCTTTATGGCACTCTTGAGTACTGAACAGTCTTTTGGGGATCTGTCATTGGGCTGTTGATTGCCCTGTGTGCCAGGTGCAGTAGTTACGGTAACCTTTGCTAATAGGTGACCGTATGATTCTTTGTGCAGGTGATTTAATTTGATAGATTCTGTGCTTATGTGACAAATGCATGCTGTTGAGACTGCCAGCTGGTGATGCGACTGTGGAAATGGCGTATTGTTCTCCTGTTCTTCATTTAATGCACATTAGCTAGGTTTCTATAAGCTATCCCATGATGAGGAAATTAAAAAAAAAACACCTCTTTGGAAGGGAAGAGGAAGCAAAAGAGTATATGTCATCAGTAAGGGAGGGATAATCTTTTCCTCAAGTGTCTGTGTTGTCAACATGAGGTTAGAGGAACTCAAGAATCTTGGCTTTTTAGTCCTTTTCTGGCCATACCCATGATATGATATTTTAAGTAAGGTGTGTGACGTAAAAGTGTAGCTTCTCAATAACCAGTATATATCAATGAATATTTAATGTGAACTTGTTTCTCTTAGGTACATTTTGACAGAGCAGAGGAGCATGTGGCAAGAGCAAATGAACAAAGGATTAGTTTTTCTTCAGTATGCCAGCGTTTTCACATAGATGGCTGTGCTTGTCGTGCCTTGGATTTCAAGCTACTTTGATCTCAGCACAGGGAGAAAGCTAGAAAGGGCTCTTAGCCAAGGGAAGGCTAAAAAGCACAAGAGATGTATATTGGCAGTCACCTACATGAGTACAGGGGCTGAAAGCAAACCACCATGTTTCCTGGTTAATTGTAGTTAACCTCTCATTAGCTCTTGACCATTTAAACTGGCACCAGCTGCTGGTTCTCTGTTCTGGAACTTCCTCTTCCAAATTCGTACATAAAGATATCTTGGGAGTTTCCATAATGATGACAGATGCTGTTTTCAGGATGGTGGAGGGCTAGCTTGAATGACCTGGCCTGAGAAACGTGCCTTAGGTAGTTCTAGAAAGAGACAAAGATAATGTGTTAGGCAAGCCAATAGAGTAGCCAAAAGAACATCGAGGCTGTTTGTCTAACGTAATTAAAGGTCTAAAGAGATGTGTTAATAAGCCACAGATATGCACGGGGCAGAGAACTGTATGTTGTTCCTTCCAGGTAACTTGAGCTTGTGTAAGTGTGCACAGCTGGAGAAAATGCTTTGCTCTGATGGGTGTGGCTGTAAATGGTATGCATTTAGAAAGTGAAGGCTATCTTTGGCATGCCCACAAAGTCTATGACTAATTTAGTGAGTATGAACATTGCTTTTGATTATCAAATCAAAGTTCAGTAAGATGATGTTTGTTCCCAAGATGTTAATTTCCTGAAAAGTCAGTGTGTATCAGTTAGTTAGTGAGGTTTATAGGATCAGCATGTTGTTAACTAAACAAATCAAACGTTAATTAAAATGTGGGTCTTACAATCTTAAAATACAGTTATCTGACCTTTTTAAAGATATGGCTTATGTGCTACTCTGTGCCACTGTTACAATTAATTAGAAATCAAATCTAATAATGAGAATGTTTACTCTCTAATGAAGCTAAACGTGCAGATCTCTTCCCTGTTTGTCCCTGCTGTTACAATGAGCAATGTACCAAAATCCACAGTCATCACTGTTAAATAAATTTGTTACTGATTGGAATTCTGCTCTGCAGATTAGCAGTTCTTTGCTGCCCATATTGCTCTTTAAACCATGAGGATAGCCTGAAATGGCTGCAGATTATGATGTATGGCTGCTCTTGTGAAACTGCAGCTGCGAATCTAAAAGAGGATGTAACCATGCAGAATCGCTCTTTTAGATGGTCATTAGCGCTGCATAAGTACAAGCCTCTTTTTCAGATAGCATTTATTCTTCACGGTTCTTCTACTACTATTTGATGGCAATGTCATTTGCCAAGCATTGAATAACAATGAATGTTTTATTGAAGTACAGTATTCTGAACCAGTGCTTTTTAAGCTGTTTAAGTGCTTAATTTTCATTTGACTGCTCCTTTTCATGCAAATGTGAGTGCAGCAGAAAAAGCCAGTACATCTCCTCTGTTGTACTGTTGTGACGTGTTGGACTAAGCTGAAGGCTTGTGTGTGGGAGAAGGAAACATAGCTTAATTTGTCATATTTATCCACTGGCATCCTGCTCCAGCTCTATTCTTCATTCTTCGTTTTACTTAGAACAAATGTGTGCAAAAAAACCCAGAAAACTTTCTGTGTAATACTAAGGAAAAACCAAGCCAAGAAACGGTCTCTTCCTTGCCCCCAAACAGATGGAAGACCAAATTCCAGATTCCTTTTATGTCAATGAAAAGAAGAATTAATTCTAAATATTTCAGTGCTTGGTTCTTTCATTCGTCTTCCAAGGATCTCACAAAGTAGTTATTAGGAGTTAATTTCTGAAAGGCAGGTTTTTATGTGGTTAACACCTACAACTACGGTAAGATTTTTCAACAGTCTAGCACCTACTTTTGCCATTATGAGACAATCTGAGGGGAAGCCGTGCACCCAGTGTGCTTTGTTCTTTTGAACATCTGGCCTCTTGTTTTGATTCATGAGCTATTCTGGAAATCTGGCATCAGTTCTGTTTTAAGTTCTAATTAAATATAGTACACAGGCTGGCCATGAGTTTCATAATACCAAGGCTATCCCCGTTTTATAGACAGTGAAATAGAGATGGAGAGATCGTGGAGTTATTGAAAACTGCTGATATAGTTCCATACTGAATAGCTCTATCAAAAGTGTTATTTAGAGCCTAAATTCAGACCCAAAGAAGTACATCTGTTATTTCAAGACTTCAAGGTTTTAGAACCACAAAGTAAATTGACTGCAGTATGGCATGGCAATTAGTCATACTATGCCATAAGCACTGACTGCATCCATTCCTACGTTATCATCAGACTTTTTAACGTGATTTGGGAGTGTGAATTAATATTCATTTGTTTTGGGGCAGAACAGCAGATACTGGATCTGTTTGGCAAGCAGTAACAAATACTGTGCAGAATTTAAGTGTCATGACACTAATTTCAATAGAACACATGGTGATTCTCTTTTAATTATAGACAGTAATGAAAGCAAGTGGTCAGTCTTCGGTAAATACTAAAGCTAATCCAGTCTAGGGTAGCCTAAATACCTGTTCCTTTGCTGTGTAAGAGTGAAGACTTTTCTGTATCATGTGTTTCAAGATTGAAGAGGTTGGTGTTTATCTGAGTTTTTTGTTTTTTTTTTCGTTATGGAAAAGTCAGTTTGCAGTGTAAGAATGTGTCTGAAGTTCTTTTCTTATATTCAGAGATCCACCAACTCCATCTTTATCTCAGATGTCTTCTTACACTTTTTCCAAGGTTATTTTTGGTGTGCCTTTTCTTGTTTCTGTATCCTCAACACACAAACGACATGTCTTCACGTATCTTGCAGTCATTTTTTTTTCTGCTTGGCCATTAGTCATGTTGATACGACAGTGATAAAGGAAGCTTTGTTCTTTATGCATTTTTAACAGTACAGTATCAGGACCTGTCACATAAATATTTTGTTGATATCAAAGAGACTGTGCAAAACCCTGTAATTTTGCAAAAACACAGATTAAGTTGTATTTCACCTATTTCAGATACAAAAAGGAAAGCTGACTAGGTTGTTTTTAGGAAAAAAATGCAATTGCAGAAGTAATTAAAAACAATGGCCAGCAAATCTAACTTACTCCATTTTTAGTTACTTAAAATGCTTGTAATAATGCAAGTCAGGTAGTTTCATTTTTCATCTATCAGTATCCCTTTAAGGTAGTTAAGTGTTGATAATATTTTGTACATTTTCAGGCAGGGTAGCTGCCTCAAAATTGAAAAATAAGTATGTCGTCATTTTCGGTACCTGAGAGTAGTGTTTTGAACTAATTTGTCTGAGTGTAGGCTTTGAACTAAAATATTATGTTACACATTAAGAACCGTTGTCAACCAGTGCACTTTTTATGTTTTATTGTAGTACAGTATTTGCTTTAACCCATTTAAGAGTTGGTGCAATAAGAAGGAAAGTAAAAGTAGCAGAGGTGTAATAAACACTGGTTTAATTTTTATAGCACAGTACATTATAGAACTATAAAACTGTGTGATTATCTAAGTCATTAACACTGTCTTAAATCAAATAAGTGTTTAGAGCCTGACACAGTGCTGAAAACCTGTGTATCAGCGACTTTCTAAAAGTGAATTTGAACAGAAGCCGGTGTTGCTTGCACGAAAGATTCTGCCATTTACATCATCAGGAGCTCTATATTAGGGATATCATCCACCTATTATCTACTCATGCATTCCCTGTTTTACAGCACTCCTATCTATATCATTTTCACACTTCCTTGAAAACTGCAGCGCAGAACCTGCAGACCATTTGTGCAGGATCGCCACCAAAAATGAATTACTTACCTGATTTAAGTTCTGCCTTGCACTTAGTTTATGAAAGCTTTTGTTTTCGCTAGCCGTTGCATCCTGGATTTATTGATAGCAAGTTAGGAGGCATAGTAGGAGCCAATCTAAAAGCCACTAGAGTCAGTTAATCTCTTTCTACTTTTCTGGTAGGATCCGGTTGATCCAGGCACTATATTAGCTGCTTGTACTCTTAAACCAAATTTTGCAATAATAATTTAAGAGATCCTTAATTGCCTGATTTGAGACATTTCAGATGTCCAACATTTTTGTACATAGACTGCACAGCACTCTCTGAAAATTATATCTTTAAGTTAGAAAGTTAGAAAATCTTGACCCCTGCTTTGAATTCACTCTAAAAATAGATAAATAGTTTCTCTCTATAGTTTGCTAGATACAGGATGGCTACTCCTGTCAGACCTTACTCATGTCACTTGGCACTTTAAGTTCCACATTTGCCATTAGTTTGTATTGGTTCATTCAAATTTGAAAACAATGTTAGAGAACCTTTGGAAGATAAATTTCCAGTCTGAGCCTGCTGAACAAAAATATGGCCTCTTAATAAATTTTATTTATTTTCACTCTGAAAAAATACGTGTTTTTTTGCTATTATCAGCTGCATCATGGTTGAATCACTTTTCTATTTTATGATGCGCTTACGAAGGTTAGCAGTTGGTTTAGATGGCATCTCCCTGATAAATGTTTTCCCAGGTGAGCTTTCAAGCATCACTCAAAATCATAAAATCATCTCAAAATCAGTAGTCCTCATAAAATGATAGAGATCAAGCACAAGTGAATACACTGAAATTAAAGACCTAAGGTTTTCGAAGGTGGCCTCTCACAGCACAGAGTCCTTGTTAGACATGTAAGAGACATACATCCTTTTTGGTCAGTATCAGAGAGAATCTTTTCTTTGCAAACAGTGGAGATGTTCCCAAACTGTGTCTAGGATAACATAAAAAGTATTTCTAAAATCCTGTCAGCTGTTAAGCTGCAAGTGATAGACCTTTAAGGACCTGCTGCATCTACAGCAGGCTGTACTTTCAAGCGTTGCTTTCACTACAGGAACAAGAGAGCACGAACCGAGGTTAGCAAAGGACTCAGACAGACAATATGGAGTTGTCAGGCACCAGTGCAAGTCTAAGATGCTGCATGTCCCTGCCAGCAGCTGCCTTCTCCATGACTGTGCCAACAGAACGGTTGTGAGGGTCGTCTGTCCCCTTCAGTGCACAGTGTACACATGGCCTGTGGTTCCACATCTGCAGAAACCAGTCTCAAACTGAGCTGTCACATCCCGCATTCCCTTGGTCCCTGGGTAACTAGCTGGCATGTCAGGATGAGTCCAGCCAAAACCAAGAGCAAATCATGGAGTTTTTTGGCAGGATCTGAGCTGTCCACCTGCTCAGCTGTAGGAACACGAGAGCTGATAGAAGACTTGTACCCTTCGTTAGAACTGCCGTGGCAGGCGTCCCTGCAACAGGTACCAGCCATTGGCACGGTTACACAGACAAACATCCAGGGACTCCTGCTGTTTACTGAGGGGCAGTTAGTTCTACAGCACGAATCCACTGCTTGGAAAGGTTGCTGCCTGTGTGAGCACGACACCACAAGCTGTGTCAGTTTGACTGCCAGTATGCCATCCTCCAGCAGGATGTGTAACACACCAGGTGAAAGCAATTGATGGGGACGAGCATCTGGAAGAACAGAGCAAAGTGGAGACTTACAGAAGTGGCTTGTCTGTCAAAGAATATGTGTTCTGGAGGTGTAATTTTCACATTACAGGCTCTGGAGCAGCAGATCCAGCCTAGAAGGTTCCTGCTTCTTACTCGCTCTTTGCTAGAGGTTAATTGCTGGTGGTACCTGAGCTAGCTCATGTTAAGGTAGATCTGGAAAGTCCCTACAAACGAAATTCCCTCCTTCACAGGGTACACTAAAATATGGCATTGGTGGAATTGAACACAGGGTGTTTGCAGGCATGCTGTAAGACAACTCTGCATTTTTAGACCCCTGAGTCAGGTCCAGACAGGGCTGATTGATGGCTGCAGAGTGAGTGGACCGAGCCTAAAGACTAACCAGTTCATTTTGCAGCTTTTGAAATGCCAGCAATAGGCAGGTTTAGGTCCATCTCAATAGGTATGTTTGCATTTGTACAGAGCAATGGCTGCTCCTGTTTGTGTTACATTGTCATCTTGTTTCTCTTCATTTGCACTGAAGAAGAGTAAACCTCTAGTCAGCCACCCTGCACGGAAGTCGGAAAGAAAGGCACAGCTGTGGGACCCTTTCCCACATCTTTGAAGACTGAAATGAACCTGAAGATAAGTTGGTAGTATTTCTACTTTAGCTTTTGTAAGTCATTAGCGAGACAGAGTAAATGGATGCCTGGAAGGCTGGCTAATTTGTTTACGATAGTAAACAGCTCTGGTTTTGAGAGAGAAAAGCCATCAAACACTTCTGTGCATGGATGTTCATTTCCAAATATCTGAATAATGATGGAGGTTGTATAATTGATACATTCAGGAAAGGAATGCATAGAAGTTGTCGCCTTTATCCGCTAAATAGGGTTTTTGCAGCCCTTTACAACTTCCCATATGTTAATGAAAAACATTTTCTGAGAAATTGGCAGCTTTGTGCTTTGTAGCTGATGCCAGCTTTTTTCATGGACCAGTTCAAGGGAGAGCAAAGGGAAAAATGCCTTGTTTTAGTGCGTGAATTACTCTGACAAGCTTTCACATTGCCCCTCCTCTTATTAATATTCTTTTTGATGTGAGCTTGTAAAACACAGAGGATTGGCTGTTAATCTCTGGGATCTCAAGGGCTTTTGGCAGTGGCCCATAATTGATGTGTTCACATAGCTGTTGTCTGACTACTAATGATTAGACAGCAGTGTTATCTCCCAGCTAAATCTGTGTTGCTTATAAATCACACTTGATAAACTGCAGTTTCATTTCTTCAAAGGATCTGTACACGTCTATATACTTTGATATAACTGCCAGAGGTACTTCATGATTTCATGACAGCTTAGATTAGGTTTATTTTTTATTTCAGTTGAGCAAAACATTTGAATTTCTATCGAGTGCACGGAAATGTTCCTTTTTGTTGGAAGTTCATCAAGCTGTGAACAGAATAGAAAGGATGTGTACATTATGGGCAGAGAAGAGAATAGAAGGTGCAAGTGACTGCAGAATATCACACATGAGATGTGGAATACTTGGGCTAATACTTTCTTTTGCTTTGTTTGAACAAAAAAGCTTCATTTGCAGCAGGTGTTGATCACTGCTAGACTGTAAAATAGTCTATGAGACTGTGTGAAAGGGGGAAGTTAAAGGTTAGGCTGATGTGCTAAAGCACAAGGTGTTTCAACAACGGTATCTAGGATTTTCTGAGTGAAACCGTGTCCTTTCTATGGCTCTGTTCTTTCTCAGCAAGACAGGAATGATAAGCCCTTACTGAAAGTAAGTGTGCAAATGTAAGCTTTTGTCTGCGCTTGGGTGCTTAGAGAACACGCTAATGAGGTGTCCCTAGCCACTAAGGTAAAATCAGTAGGAAAAAGTGTCTTCAAGGTAGGGACATGAGAAGAGAGATCTCAAGGTTGCCTGCTTGTAAGCCACAGAAATTGCAAGATTTGCTTATCTGTTCTGGGGCCTGTAACCAGATGATTTAGTGCCTATAATGTAGATACTTTCTTGAAAGAGAATTAAAAGAATACTAAACCTAGGTTTCTCCTCTCTGTCAAGACTGAATTGCCTCAAAACTGAGGCAAATAGGTAACTAAATTAACACAGGTCTTCACTGATGACTCCAGTTCTTGTATTTGTCTTCATATTGCAAATTTAATCCTTTAGTTTCATTAAGGATTATTGGACACTTTGTGTCAGTACGGGGTTTACTGTAGAAAGAGAAAAAAAAAGAATGAAATAGGTATTAGCAGTTTCGTCCTCACAAGGATTATTTCCTTTTAAAAATCTTCACATAAAAAAATTATTTGAAATGCTGATTACCTCTCTAGCTGGTAAAACAAACACTACAGTCTAAATTCTGCCATTAGTTATGCTTCAGTTAAACTACTTTGGATTTACACCAGAGTAAAGATACACACCAGTTGAGAGGAAAAATTGACTGTTACAGTAAATTGGCTTTCCCTAACAGGTTGTAAATACTCCAAACTGGGAAGGTTGGAGAGGTTGGTTTTTTTTTACTTTAAGAGTAAAGGTTTTTTTTTTTATTTTTTTATTTTATTAGCTATAGATCTGCAACAGCATGTAGTTGTAGAGATAGCTAAATAATAATGGTTGAACTTTTTCAGTAGAATTATCAGACTGAAAAGGGCAGCTGAAAGGTCATTTTAAACTTGTTTTCTTTAGTGAGCTGCTGAAGAATCATGATTATGTATGTCCCATTCTTAGGGGTAGTAATACTGTCATGTTCTTTAAATAGAATTAGGGCTTTGTATCAGACTTTTTCTAGTGCTTATCACTAATACCATGAGATGTTATATGAGAGAGAGAGAGAGAGAGAGAGAAACTAACCAAAACGGGCTCCTACATGCTATGGCAAAGCCCAAGTGGGAGACCTAAGGCAGTATTATAGGAAGATTCACCTATCTCGCCTGATTGAATTAGCTAAATTAGAAGTTTTGGGGTCAGTAGATATAAATAAATACAGGTCCATGAAGTGGAATGATCAATTTTCAGAACATGCTAAAAATGTCATATATAAGAATCTAGTTAGACAAATAAAAGTTTTTGGTATACATAGGCCATCAGGGAAGCTTAGTTCTTTGTCTGAGAATTATAGAGGTTCTTTGAGAAGCTGTTGGAAAATAAATTAATAATTGAGTATATTTTCTCACTAAAAATTATTGAATTGAGGAATCAACAGCCTGAATCATAATGTACAGACAGCAAACTCACAAAGTAGAGTATTCAACAAGTGGGTAGAAGGAAACAAAAATCTAGTGATGGCACACTGATGTGCGGAAAGTCAAAGAGGTGCAAAGAAGCCTGACTAAAAGATGCTCTAGCTCTGTTTTGCATCTTGCTCTACTCTGGGTTATACAGTGCTAGATTATACAGTGCAGTGGAAAAGAAAAAAAAAAGATTTCTTTATATCCCTACCTATACTCCAGAATGGCTGCAAAGGCAGCTATTCCACCAGACTGCGGTCACGTCATTGACTAACTGAAACCATCTTCTGTTAATGGAGAACTGCTGCTGCGAGGTCATAGGGTTGTGGCAAGATTTGCTTGGACAGAGAATGAAAACTTGAAAAGAAATGCAACAGTTAAATGCATTTCCATAAGCAAATACCTTATGTTTTTCAGAGTTGAGTGAAGCAGAAACTTGTGGAGAAGAAGCAGTGATTGTCATGTTTAAAACGAAAACCATCGTTGTCATAGTTTACCTCTTCCAAAAGGTCACAGAACTAGATAAAGCTGTACCTAATCCCTTACTAGGAAATATCTGTACCTCAATTTTTACCATATTTGGTCACATGACACCATCTGATACTGGAGATCGTCTTATGCATGTTCTGTCTAAATCCAAACAGTTTAGAGAAGTTCAGTTCTTGACAGTGGAACGGTGTATCTCTGCAGACAGCGCAGGGATCTTGAGAGAGTCTCAGTGCTTGTTTATTCTGTGTTAAAGCTTAGCAAAGCAGCCGTGCGGTGACTGAAGAAAAGGTTGGAAGCGCAGACTGAGCTGCTGACTAGGAGAAATCAAGTTTCAGTGGAGGAGGGTGCTCTAGAGACTTACAGGCAAAGTTATCTCAATGAATAAGATTTTCTTGAGCTGAAAGAGGATAAATGTCTTTACTAGAAATTTGCAGGTGGTGATCTGGGCATTCTCCCAGGCCTCTGCCAAACGTTTGAGTTGACATACAGTTTTTCACAGATGCACCCCTTGGCAGAAGGATATTGCTGGCAGCTGTCAAATGCTAATCTTTCCCACAGTAAAACGGGTGAATGGCTCTGGGAAATCCCAAGCATCTGAGCTAGAACAGAAGATAGAAGAGAGGACAAGGAAGTTTCCTTGCCTGTTACTCAGCACCATTGTCTCTGCAGTAGACCCTACTGAAAGCTTTCAGTTCTCATCATCTTCTTCGGTGTATATGAGTGCTGTCCTAAAAGATACTGTCTGTATGGAATTGGTGGAACTGCTACAGATAGAGTCCCATAATAACTGAGAAGGTTTGGAGGTCTGCGTGTAGAAAGAGTAAGCAGCTGTCAAAAGGTGGTTGTCTTTGCACTGTGTTTGCTGGTTTAGCAGTTAATTGGAGTGGCACGGAAGAACTTGAATACAAGTGGGATTTTTTTTTTTCCCTAACAGATAACCGCATAAGAGTTTTAAGTGGATATTTTTGCTAAATATTCAGAGCACAGAAATTATTCCAGATGTGAGCAATGTGCTAATTTACGGGAAAAAAAAAAGGGTAATTTCTGCTTAAAGTGGTTTTTTTTTCCCCTCCCCTCCCCTCCCCCCCAGCTATTCAGTTAAGTGAATTGGAGGAGTTCAGTTTAAGAACAGGAAATACTTAGACTCTCCAAGTAGATGCTGCTTGTGTTAGTCAGTTCAACACAATTACATCTCAGGTTTCTTGTCTGTACTACAATATTGGGAAAGCACATTTTTTGGATTCTTCTTGGATAGAGAATTTAAGTCTAAAATTTGGATGAAATTTAGGCAGTCTGAATCTCTTTCATTCTTCCTTCATATTCAAGCTCCTGTGATTCTTAACTGAGCTGACCAAAATAACCAACTTCCTTACTACCTCTGTTATGTTGAATGTAAGTCTTGTAATAGATACGTCTGTGTTGCGACCAACATTATTCTCTCCATCCATGTCTTGTAATGTTTCTTTCCTATATTCTAACCATGTCTTTCACAGCAATGACTCTTTTTCCCCCAGTAATTTGGTGGCGAAATTTTGTTTCCCTAAAATGCCTTTATTAGATAGTATGTATGTGTTTTAATAAACAAAATGTCTTTGGTATTAACCAGTATTTCAAAGGTATAATTAAATTGTCCTCATCACAAAATTAGTACTAGTTTATTTTAAAAAAACAAACATACATCAGTTCTGTTAAGTACAGTCTCAAAATGCTTCTGAGTGGCTTCTTGAATGAGTTTAAATGTAAGAAATACTGAATTGACATTGAATCGATATTTTCCAGGTAAAACCAAGATTCTTTAGAGAGGTCATTCTTGTTACAGGGTAGAATATGAGGGACTATCTTTAGTTTTTAAATGTGCAAATTCTTGTGGGGCAAGATTTGTAGGGGAAAGAGATACAAAAATGAGTTGTATAGACAAGCAGGCATACCCCTGAGCACACAAACATTTTTTCCGTGTCAGATTCTCCCACATTTCTTTTCTTCCAAAGTGGTTTAATTGATTTCATTAGAATTACTTCTGATTTATGATGTTGTGAGTGAGGTTGGAATGAGGTCTTCTGGGGTTGTTGTTGCTTTAGAGTGTTAAGGTAGTGCAGGCATACTTTATATAAAAACAAGTTAATCTCTCTTTTACTGTAAAATCTAGGAAAAGTAATTTGGAGAAAAGCAAGGCTTCCATATAGGGCTGATTTCCTTTATTTCCTGCTTTTTGTTTCAGATGTATGAAGTAATAATTAATAACTCTAAAGAACTTATCAGTGTCAGTTTCAAGGTTGGAGGTTTTTCATTTCTTTCAGTCTTATGTTACTGTCTTTTTTAAGGAATGATATAGTTTTGCAAAGGGTCAGGCGTTCTTTTTTAGGTACATCCCATATTAGGTCTGGGATCTTCTTCTTCCTACATTGTTTCTACTAGTGCAGACATTCCCACTGTCAATGCTTGCAGTAAATGTTTGTCAATTTAAAAGGCAGTAATTTCTTGCAAGGAGTTATCTTGAGCCTTAAACCTGCTCCTGTACCTTTCTCTGGTATGTATATTGGTAGATAGATTAAATGGCTCTTGGCATGTGCATTTCAAAATCACGCAGTGGGTGACACTGGCGTAGTGTATGACCCTGTTTGGTCTTAGGCTGGTAGACTATGTCTTCATTAAAATGTATCTTCAAAGATGTATCTTCATTAATGAGGCGGAACTACACATACTTTCATGGCTGTAGACGTGATTGCACACTTCAGTGGTTCACATCACAAGGCCTGGCTGTGTGGCAGCTATTTTCTAGTTTGCATTTTGTGATTGATGACAGAAACATTACACACTTCAGATGCATGCCCTCATAAAGTTTTCAAAGTTGAAAAGGATGAAATACAGAAATGGATAGATACAGAATACATTCAGGTGATCAAAAGTTACTGTTGAAATCTCTGTGAAAAGTGAGTTTATTTCGAGTCATACTTTGAATTTGCTTCTGGTCAGATTAGTAGCATGGCAAATAGGACCATGGATGTTCCTGGGATGTTGCTCTTCTTTCATTCAGGTGGGTTTCCCATGGGAGTACATGGCAGAATCTGTCCCAAAAGGACTTAACATCCATCCATCCATGTTGGAATCAGAATATGATACGGCTGTTTGCAAGAGTATGATGCTGGGCGCTCTCCCATCTAGGAAGTCCCCTCAAACCTGTGTGCCTTCTTCTCTGTGCTCAGTATTGCCCACTGGAATCCTTCCTGGTTGTCAGGAAGTTGTGTGCAGAGGACACAAAATACCCATTTGCAAACACAATTTTAGAAACTTATACTGGATTGGAAGGATGAGTTTTGATGAGCAGAACTTAATTTCAGCATCAAAGTGCCCGAGTAACTGAAGGAAAAGCCCGTTTATTAAAAAGTCTGCCTACTTCTAGTTAGAATGACATTTCCTTTCTCATCCGTACCCTCTCCCACATACAGGCTAGTGTCATGCAGCCACCAAAATATTTTTAGTCATGTTCAGATGGAGGAGCACTCCGTGGAGCACTGACTACAGTGCTTGGCAGGCATTCTTCATTTTCTGTGAGCTTTCTATTACTGAGAGCCATAGCTCTCTGATACAATCAAACACTTGGCAGTGGAAAGCTGCCATGAATAACACTCCAGCTTTGTAGCCTTTGTTACTAATCAGCTCTCAAAAGCTCTTGGAATTAGGTGAATGAAGAAAATATTGCTCGAATATTTCAGTCTTTTCTGGAGCCCTTTGATTATATGTATAAAGAGAGCATCTATGTAAATAACCCTCCTCAGATTTAGCATTTCGTTCTCATATTGGATTGTGTGATAAACAGAAACGCTACTGCTCAGTATGCACCGACACCTGGGAATAATCATGCAGAAATAACAGTGAGAAACTGCAGAGCGTCTGTTCTTGACATTAACTTTCCTCAGTTTGACAGTCTGCCACCACCAGATGTTAGTCTTATGTGCCTGTTTTCCACTGGAGATGGCGGCCTTCCTGCCTCCCTCTTTGCCTCTAATAGCTTACATCGGTGCCCTTTGGAGGATTCGTGAAAACAATTGTGTCACCACAGTGATCACTAAGAACCTCCACTTCGCTGTGCTGGCATTACCATTATCAAACAGGATGGGATAATTTTAAAACATGGAAAACTGGAGCAACATTTATGCTCAGTGTATTTTTTCTTATGAGTAAGGCCATCATACTTGTGCAGCTGTCACGAAGCTCAGGGACAGTTAATGTCCGCGGAGTTCTCAGCCAAAGGCCGAGTGCTCGGATATAGCACAGCAACAGCCCCTCTCGCTGCAGCAGCCACTCTTTGGCCTTATCCCGTAGGAGTTTTTTTCGTGGAAAACATGAGCATCTATTAGCAGTTCTAAATAAACCAGAGCAGAGTACAAATATTTGTAACAAAGAACTTGGTAGGCTACACTATCAGATCTCTGCTTTCTTTTTAGCTCCCTCTCACTGTTTACAGTACTTGGGAAGTGGAAGACACATCTCCTGGTTTAGTCTGCATTCATTTAAAACATTTGCTAGTTTAGTATGTTAATGGCAAACATTTGGGTTTTTTTCCTCTGGCTTTGTGATGAGTGTGTTTTATGGAATAATGATGTTGCATGTGTACTAGGGGGTTTTGCACAGCTTTACAAAACACCATGTAAACTATCAAGCAGGCCATTCAATAGCATATCTCTATTTTATAAAGGTGTTATAAGGCTTAGCTTTTCTAAAGCACCAGGCTCCACTGACCTGCCAGTTGCTGATCCAGGTTTTCTTCTGGCTTGCGATAGGATACATTGAGATGGGCAGATGATGCCCAGGGTACACTCTGGCAGCACGTGGCTGACAGAGCCGAGTTGCGCAGCCAGTGCCCGGGAGCAGGGCTCTGCCAGCTAACCGCATGCCTCCGCTCGGCACCTGACAGCCCGTCCGTGTCCCCTCGCACCAGGCATAGGGGTTATGGCTTCATGTTGTGCTTGCTGTTAGGTATTGCAAGAGAGCTGCTCTCAAGGGTCAGTTGGTGTTTGACTTGCCTGTGTGCACTCGAGTCTGCTCTGCAAAGCGCTTGTGCCTGTGCTCCGACTCGGCAAGCACCATGGCAGAAAGAGAAGAATAAAGGGCTCCTAGTGCGTGACTGCATTGGTTTTGTGCCACAGTAGCTACTTGTACTCAGGAGTGTTTTCCTGGTATTAGTAGACTTTTACTCCTAATGGATACTTTTAGTATTCGTGTTTTGCTTTGATTTTTTTTTTTTTTTTTGCTTTTTTCTGACTCTAACCTGAAGATTATTCCTAAATAAAATGGCCTGTATAAAGTCCTAGTGCAGTCTTAAATTAGAAGAGGCCCCCCCCAATGAAGAAAACTTTGGGTAAGGATGTGGTTGTAGGTCTCTCCTTTCTTCTCCCTAGTTCTAGCATAATTGAGATCAGTGTCCAGGCTTATTATACAAAGATGATACAAAATGTTTTTGTAGAGTATTTAGCACACTCAGGACCTGTGTGCACAACACAAAAAGTGTTGGCTCTGTTTGTTTGTATGAATAATGCTTAAAGCAGAAGAATTAATTGTTACAAAGTCCATTTACAATTTTTAAAAAGTTCTTTATCATTTTTGATTTCCATTTCCTCGTTATTAAAAGTGGCCATGTGATGAAGTGATCTGATCTGTAATACAAAGTATATGTAATAGAAGGATATTACTCTTTAGTCTTTTTTCTCTGTCTCCCATTTGCCAACTTGGCTTTCAAAGAAACCAAAGTTAACTTTGATCTATGTTAAGATACATTTGGGTGAAGCCTAGATGGCAATGTGCAATGAGTCATCATGTCTTTCCTATTGAGCCTTCTTACAGGGGTCCAAAATTAAGAACAGCATAGACATTTGATCATCAGTTGGAAAGTAGATAGAAAGCAGCCATCTTCTGAATTGTTGGGACTGAAGAAGGATTTTTTGGTGTGGTGTCTGTGATTCAGTGGGGCAAATACACATGAATTTTAGGGGGTACAGGTCATTGTTTTAGCTCTTTGAGTGGATACAATCATTATCCTTATTTAACTATCTTTTATGTGTCAAAAGACCTTGTGACCGTAATGAAATACTCAGAACTCTCAGGCCAAATCTTTATGCAGAAAATCTGCTACTGAGTATATTGGAAATCATACAGGAAAGATAACTTTTAAAGTCCGTATAGACATACTGACTGTATATGAGTTGTCTGGGTACAGACTGATAGTCTGGCAAATTGTATTCTTCCATATATGCATTTTGGAAACTCTTAGAAATTACATGGTTTGGAGAGATTCTTGTAAAACTCATCTGTTATTTCATGTAGAATGATGTAAATGTTATCTGTAAGCTGTTAGGTGGGTGATCCTAACGCATTTTAAATGACTGGAAGACAAGAGATTATATTTTATGGCATATGGGTATTAGAATTGTTCCAAGTACTAATTTCTCTATGATGCACATGAAAAAAATGTCATTTGTGTGTCTTTGTACTGTCTTCATAAATGTTTTTCTTTAAATAGAAAATGAAGTAGCCAGTTTGCAAAATTAATTTCCATCCACTGATCAGTCTCTGTCAGCGCCAAGAAAAAAGTGGCCTTAGCCCTTTTTTCTTAAAAAAAAAAACAAAACCAACAACTGTTATTTCATACTAGCAGTCTATGACAACAGGGAGTAGTCTAGTAGAAACTTAGCAGTTTGCCTGGTTTAGCATGATAGATATTTTTGTACATAATTTTTCATGTGCAGCATTTGGGCTGATGTCAGCAAAATTAAACTCATAAAACTGAAATTACCCATTGTACACCCGATCTCTGCATACACAAATGCAGTCTAAGCAAACTGGGTTTTCTTTTGTTTGTTTTTAGCTTTTTTTGAAATCTCACAGCACCATTATAGTAAGTTTGTCTGTTGTTTTCAGGTTGATCCCCTGTTTACAGTGCCTGCACCTCCACCTCCGATTTCCAGCAGTATCACACCTCAGATTCTGCCTTCCTACTTTTCCCCATCTTCATCCAATATTGCAGCACCAGTCGAGCAGCTTTTGGTACGGACTCGTTCAGTGGGTGTAAATACTTGTGAGGTTGGAGTAGTAACAGAACCCGAATGCCTTGGACCCTGCGAGCCTGGGACCAGCGTGAACTTGGAAGGAATTGTGTGGCATGAAACTGAAGAAGGTAAATTGTTTTTTCCATTAGGCTTGTCTGTTAGATATGTTAACAAGGAAGAGACTGCCTGGGTGCTGTGTGGGAGCTTGCTGGTCTGTTGGGACACCATAATGTACAGTGGCAGTCACAGCTGTTAACTAAGCTGGGGGGATGGGTTCTTTTAAAAACAAGTGGCAGGTTTTTATTATTTAAGCAGGCATGTTTTCCAAATGAGCTACCATGTAACCCTGATTAACAATAGAATTGTTTCCTATTGCCATATTGATAAAAGCTTATGAAGAAAAATCTAACAGATTAGCATAAATATGCTGTTTAAATGTACGTCATGAGGGGAGTGCATGTGAGAGGAGTGGGTATATGAATAGCTCAGATGAAAACTTGGAAAGCCGAGTATTTTGGAACTCAGATACTGTGATCGAAAATGCCACTATTATATAATAACAGAGGCCCCAGAGACTCAGAAATTCTGTTTGATGCTGTGATAATCGTTTGCATTTTGGTTGTTTGAAACATGTTTTAAGAGGAGAACATTCTTATTCTAAGAGAGATGTTCCATCTGATGAAGAAGCGCTATCTAAACCAGACTGGTTTCTTTCATACCCTTTGAAGGCATTTGGCCAAGTAGGAGTGCTGGAGAGCTTTGGGGAGTACTAAATGTTGATTGGCTATGATTTAGAACAAAGTAGAAAGAGGATTATGCTGTGTTATGCAGATTTTTCCATTTGGGTTTTCAAAAGCTCATTATTAAAATACCAGCTTTCTCTTGTTAATGCTACAAATACTGCATGCATACCCTAAACTACAGCAGTTTTTGTTTCAACAGTAGTGGATTTCTCCAGTTATAGCTTCTTGAGAGTCTTCCTGTGATTTTTCTTATGTTTGTTTTGAGGATTATTTAATTCTTAGTTGTCTACCACCCTCAACAGTGAGAACTAGATTATTTACTAAAGGATATAATGAAAGAATACAGCTGTGCAATGCTTCATGATAAATCCTGATATCGTGCAGACCTACACATAAGAGGATTTGGTCCTTTGCAGTGATATATAAGACCTCACCAAAATGCTCGACACTGTCCTCTCAAAAATCAAGAGAGAGAGAGAGAGAGAGAGAGAGAGAGAGACAGATTTACTCGCTTTTATATGCTTTCATCCATCCATCTTTTTCTCTGTGTATGTCTACAGCAGATTCATAAGGTAGATTGATCCTTTTAGATTGTTTTTAAAGCACAATATAAATTCTGTTTTAAAATATCCCTGCAGAGATGACTGCCTGTAGCCACTCCAATTTTCCTTGACTGGCCTGTATTAACCAGAGTTGGAATGTGTGGGCGTTAACTGTGGTGACATGAAAGAGCGGTAGCTGTTAATAGTGTTATTCTTGCTGAATAAACTAAACTTCTGACCCCCGCTGAATTTCAGAAGCCTCTCTTGTTAAAGGTTTGGCACCAGAAATGAAGTATTAAAAAAAAGTGTGTTCTGGTCAGGGTGACATTCCATTGACCAGTTTCTCAGCACTCCACTGGTTTAAAAGCTCTTGTTATTTAATAGAAATTAACTCCCTTAACCTTTTCCTGGTTTGTCTAAAACAATTTTCTGAAACAACTCAGAGTTCAATGACAGCATGTTTGAGTGTAATGGTTTTGAATGTGCCTGTTTTCACAGCTTTACAAATACTGTTTGGCAACTCTACATCTATGAGTGAGTATAGTAATACTTGCAGTGGGATTTTAAAATGCTGTAGAAATATAGCTAGAACGTGGATGAAGAGACTGAAGATAATTGGTACGATTTTGTGTTTTACAATTTGTACTGTGGTCTTTATATTGTACTGTTTCAGACTCTCCTTAACTGAAGAAAATATCATAGCTTGTATTCTGTTTTTCCCCCAAACCAGTGTTCACAGTCAAGACTCTATTATGAAAAATGAGTTCCTAATGATCCATTTTGCGTTTTAATTGAGTTTTGACGTATGGGGCACATGTATACATATATATTTAGCTGTTTTCAAATTTTCTGACACATTCATGAAAGCAGCTATGTAGCAGCTTGCATGAAGCCATTTCTGCCAAATTTTAGAAAACAGGGTGCAGATGGGTCTTCTATTTGTCTTTTACAGAAGGATGATTATTAGATACTCCTTTTTTCCAGTTACAGTTCTGACTTTAATTGGGCCAGAACATGACCTTTGCTAAAACTGGTATAGATCCAGAATACTTTTAACTGAAATCATCGTAATTGGTGAGATATAAAAGCATCTTGATGTTCATAATGTCCAATTGAACTATGAATTTCTTTTGTGTTATCTGTATGTTTCTTTCATATTCACTCCCTTCACTGCTTTCCAAAGCCTGATAAAAACACACATGCAGACTGAAGTCTATCTAGCTGTCTGTGAGACCGATGGATATTTTAGGGTGAAACAATTCTAAGAAGCTAAGGTATGAAAATTTCTGACCTTGGCTTGTGTTTTGAGATACTTGAATTGTTTTGTATCTGATTTAGCCACTCTGTAAGATGAGGGTAGGCTGGTTGGAACAGGCTTGTAGGATGTCTGCATACTGCTGTGGCATATGGGAACTGTGAACCAAATGTGCTGCTGAGCAGCCATCATAAGCTGCAGCAGCTAGCAATCGGAATGCAAATAGAGAAAGGATGTGGTGATCACAGTTAAGAAAAGAAAAGAGAAAAGAGAAAAGAAAAAAAAGAAAAAAAAAGAGTGAATACAAGAAGGTGAAATCCAATGGTTTATGTAGAACTTGTGAATTCCAGTACATGCATTCTAGAGGAGAAGGCATATACTGGAGTATTCATGATTTGAAGGTTTTCAGTATCTGAAGTAACCAGTTTTCTTTTAGGAATGTTGAAGAAGTTCTGTTGCATTTGTTCTTCAAGGTCACAGGAAGGATGATGTTTGGTTTTATTCCTGATGTTTTTAAGATAATCACTCCAAAAGGGGGAAACAAGCATCACTGGATTGCAGACAAGATCATGGCTGATCAAAGAGTGTTATTACTACAGCTCTTTTCATTTATTCCACGCCAATCTATTTGGTTGACTTAATCAGCAGATTTAATAAATCAGACTATTTTTCCCAGAGTGTTTCAATCTGAAGATGTGTATAGGGAAGCTGGCATCTGAAGTCTGTCACGTTTTATTACAAGGCTTTGTAAGTAACCATAGCTGTGGTTTTACTAACATAATTGTCTGAGAATGCCCCGTTATCATGTGAGCATTTCTCAGTTGCATTACTCAGTTGTGTAGTGTTTAATTTCTACATATGTATGCTGTATGTATTTTCTTCCGCATAACATCCTTGGTATCCAAAGTGGCATAAATGGTTGAGGGAAAAAAAGTGTATTGGAGGAACTAGTTGAGGTTACCCTACATTAATGGAATGAGAAATGGTTACGGACAAATCAACCTGAAAGTTGGCAGCTGATGTGGACAGTTGATACCAGAAGCTTCTATTCAGTGGCAGTAAAAATCCATCACAAAAAGCAGCTTGGTAGTGTTACTGGAGTGTATTTTTATTTTTTTTTTCTGATACTCTGGGAAACAACTGCTAAATGTCTGTATTTATATACTGAGAAATAAGGTTTATCTAGAATCAGGTACTTGCTAAATGGTCTAATTACCTTCTGGGAAAACAGTTTTGAAGAGAGCAGTAATTGTTTCTTACTGCCTGGAGGAAATAAAAATGACCCAGAAAAAAGGGAAACCACCAACCAACTTTCTAAATTGCTCAGAGCTTGCTTTTTTTGTTTTGTTTCTCACACGGGGTTGCCCTAGGTCATGTCCTGTTTTTGGTTCAGCATCTAGTAACAGAGTTTGACTTTAGATGTGAGAAGCACTAGTTCTGATGATGTCTTGTTTGCTTGAGAACTGTGTAGGAGACAGCCGTTACCTTGCTGCCTTTGTGTTTAGAACAAGCTGTCAACATGCAGCGTTGGAGTTCTTGCATTGCTGCATTGGCATTCTTCCTGTTGTGCAGTTTGGATACAACTTGCTGTTGTTGTTTAGTAATCAATAATGGAAAAATGGGTTGTATTTTTTTTAAAGTGTTCTCTGGTCAGGGTTTGCTTGTTGGTTTTATAACTCAAGACTAGTTGTCCTGCGTAAGAAACAGGAGTCTGAAGTTTGCTGTAATTTAATTATATTGGATTTCAAAAATGTGATGGAATCACCTCTACAGTGTTCCAGATTTATGCTAGCATCAGTTCTAACACTATTTTGCAGAAATTTCCAGCAGAAAGGAGAACACTAAGGTGACACTGAGACACGCTGATACTTGTGGATGGGTTTCTCAACAATGTTTGCATCTAATATGCATAGAAGTTGTTTTGAAAACATACCTGTTGCACAGAAGTTAGGTTTGATTCCTCCCTGCCTTACTAGATGGTGTTAGTTTTGCGAAAACTATTTTGAAGGAATACAGTGGGTTTTAAATGTCTTTGGTTATATATGCGTTCATACATGTGTATAAGTAAGGGTGTGTGTGCGTGTGTTTAGAAATAGAATTAAAAGAAGGAGAAGTAGTCTGGCTGCCTCTTGATTCCACTTAGCGATTTTTTGTGGTTTAACAACCACATTTTCCTACTTTCACATATACAAAGACGTGATGAAACATTCTTGTAGTGTTGAAAGCACTGTCAAATATGTAAGTAAACAAGTGCACAAATTAGAGAAAATTGTTTTTTTTTTTTTCCCTGATCTGTTTTTTCAAAGAACCTTACAATAATACACAGAAATTCAGATAAATGTGGTTAAATCAAGACTGTTGTCTTGAGCTCAGGCAAGGATTATAGGGAGAGGTAATGTCCTTTATTAAACCAGGTGTTACAGTTGGAAAAAGCAGATAAGCTTTTGGTCTGGGTGCATTTATATTCTGCTTTTTATGTGCAATGTCGAACGTTAACTTGCTGGTTACAGGAAGTAGTGGTGTTCTTAACCACCATGTTCAGTACAGAACTGAAAGACAGTGGGTATTTTTATGGGAGAGAAGCACGAAGAGGTTTGTCCCTTGTTCCAACATTGGGCTTTGTTTTGTCCGTGTTAGAGGGAAGCAGTTCATGAGGAGATAGCTTTACATGAGGAGAACACCTGAAATCCAGCTGTTTTCTACTGTCATGCGAGTCATCAGCTGACACATATGAGTGCCAGCCAAAAAACGTATCTGTTCAGAAAAAGTCTACACATGTGTTTATATTCTGAGATGTTACGTTTTATTGTTCCTCTTTCTACTGTCTGTGAGATCAGAGCCAGTAAATTAATGGACTTAATGAAGCCTGAGAGACGTAATTCTTTGTAGACCTCCACTGCCTCGCTGTAGGAGGTAAGGTACGTGGAGTCTGACGCCTGGTGTGCGTCATGTAGAAACTTGTAGCACACAAGAAATGGGAAGCCATAGACTTGCAGAAAAGCCGGTGTTGTGTCCCAAACCGTACCTATTTTACAAGAGAAGTGTGGGAGGTTGTACTTTGGCATGTACAGGGGCTAAGTTTTTTTTAAGAGTTGAATGTTACAAAACTCGCACTGTGAGAGGAACTTAGGAGTAGGCGCACTGAGGTTTATTGAGCCTAAGGGGCCTTCTTGATCATCTC
>VXAL01002569.1:6438-20821 GCA_013399475.1 Chauna torquata
CAAACAAACAAACCAAAAACACACTGCTTTGTTTTAGATCTTTGATCTTCAGTGTCTTAATGGGTAAAATGGGGAAGATCTTGTAGACCTACACAGTTTTTTGCTATGCTTCTCAGAGCAGAAGGAAAAAACATCTCTCTGGCAACAAAGGTGGAATATCATTGCCCTGGATGAGCTAGCAGCATTGTCACAGAGTTTTTTACAAAAATTTGTTACAAATTAAATGAATTTGATTTTTAGCTTGTTTTCATAATGAAAACAAACTTAAATAATCAGTGGCTGGCTGTGCATGCATGCCTAACTTTCTGCATATCCCTAGAATTACAGCTAAATTTTGAATCCTTTGTCAAAATTAAAAAAAAGTAAAGATCTTGTAACAGGTCACTACAGAATTCAAAGAGAGAGACCCTGTCAAACCTTCTTAATGAAGGCTCCATCATAGATTCTGTCTTTATTAGACACCACAGAATCAAGGCATACCTAGAAATTTGTCTCAATGAATTAACTACTGTGTACTTGATAGTGAATGAGATAAAGAGGCTATTGCTAAACACAAAACAATCAGTCAGGTCATTTGTTAATGATGAAAGTGCATTCCCAATTCTTGTCTTTGAAAATACCATGCATCTTCAGGCTATATGATTTTAAAGTTGTATTCATTTTTAAATAATAATTTGAATATTTCATACAAAAAGTAGGAAACATTTCCTTCATAATGAATGAAAGGGACTTGTAAGAGATAACATTGCCATTAATGAAGTCTAATTACAGACCAATCTAGAAAATAATATCCTGTGTTATCCTGTGTTAATGAAAAGCTAATAGCTTTCTAACGAGACAAATATAATTCTTCGGAGTTTTATAAATGTTCTTGTCCAAGTTAAATATTTCTATTACCCACAAAAACTAAATTACTGAGTTAGAAATTTGACTATTAAATAAAGAAAATCATTGTATGCCATACATTTATTTTTAAGTTGTTGGGTTTTTTTTTTTTTTGTTTTTTGTTTTTTTTTTTGAAGGGGTTATTGTATTTTTTCATCATTGTAGATTTTGGAAAAAAAAATATTTTAGACCATTATCTTCTCTCAATTTCTATTGCTTTCAAAGTTTCTGTATTTTAGATATAATTTATAGATGACAGAGATTAGTCTCACATTGCATAATGACAATTTAACTTCATTTCCAGTGTTTCTTCTTCAGTGTTAGCTCAGGGGCAAAACATCATCTTATTCTCCCACTTGAAGTACTGAAATTCTTTTCAAATCCTCTTCTGACCTGGACTGCAATTCTCCCCATGTCTAAGAGACCTGCCAAACTATCTTACATGGTATTTGAAGGTAAAAACTGCTCTTCGCTAACTGAAGATGGGAAAATTGCACTGAAAGGTTCTCAAGATGAAAGACAAAGATCACCATCACTTAGGTGAAGGGCCACAAGTTAGGGTACACGACTGAAGACTAATAGCTGTGAACAAAAAAGTCACAAGGATCAGAGGAACAAAGATGAGTGAGGGAAGACTGGGAACCTAGTCAAGGGAACCAGACCCCCATGACTGATCCACCCCCAGGACAGGGCACAATGAGCCCATCCAAGGAAGATTTCTCCAAGATGAGGAAGGAGACAAATTCTACCCCTAAGTGTCTGCAATCTGAAATTGGGTGCGACCTACAGGGTATGAGACTCATTATGAGATTCAGGGGAAGAACACTTGGGGAGCATGTAAAACTTACTGTGGGATTGCGGCAGTGTGTGGGACGTAATATGGGACATTCAGGGGTAGGACAAAAGGTAAGGAAAGGGAGGGATCAAGGTGGGTTGGCGGACAAGGGTATAAAAGGGGCTGAGTGTGAACTGAGTGCAGGTCAGCATGCTTGCCTTCCTAAGCCCTGCACTTTGGTCACTGCAGTCTATCCTGTATTCTCACTAGATCCTCCCTCTGCCATCTGCATGGGTGTGCTCTCGGAGTGGGTATGAGTGAGTCAGCACGGGTGCATGACAGCAAACCTCAAGCTGGACTAGCCAGCAAGCAGAAGTCTGAGAGCTAGCAGCTGGAGCAGGACCATGAACACCAGGGGCTGTAGGTCCAGGAAGGTTGGGGGATCTTGGATAACGCGCGCACACACACACACACACACATTTTCTATAGTGAATTTTAACTCCGATCAGCTGGAGAAGATGAACTGGAATTGTGCCATTTGTGCTGTTCATGTTCCTTTGAGTGCTGTGTGTTTAGGTGGGTGCTGGTAAAGGCACGGTTTACTGCCTGAGTGGATCTGTGTATCTGGTCACATAAATGTATATACTGTGTACGTACGTGTGAGCCTACAGGGAGTATGCACTCAGCTGTGGGGACAGGGAACCTCAGAGGCCTCACAGCTATCAGGTATCTGCTAGACTCAGAAACCCCTAGGGCCACTCGCAAACCTCTGGTGATGCAACAAATTACTGTGGTTATAATGTAAAGCCACCATAGGTCTATTCAGCGTGGCTGATGTTTTCTGAAACTATCAGCCTTACTGTAATTTCCATAATAATATTCTGGCCAACAAAGAAAGGAGTACTTGCATACTCTTTAGATTATTTCCGGCTGTTGCCAAGTTATCTTTCCTAATGGGTCTTGAGATTCTTTGTTATGTAACAGATATGGGATTTGATCAGCACATTATAACAAAAATTATAAAAAGCCTTCTACAGAAGAGAAAATGAATTTCATGATGCATCAACACCTTCACTGTAGAAGTAATTTTGCAAGTGAATAATTTTGAAGTAATGTGAAGAAAATGGAGAAAAACATGTCTTGTTGGATCTTGCTGTCTTGGTACCTGAATGCATATGTGATATATAAATCTATCTAATTTTATGTATATATACATGTATGTATGTGTGTATTCACTGCATAGGGTAAATTAGTATTTTATGCAGAAAAAATATGAATTCTTCCATATGTATATATATATATTAATTAGGTGATCTAGGCACATTCTTTTTAACAGGATTTTTTTGAAAGACAGCTAGCTTACTAAAGTATTGGCATATAGCTACTACACTGATGTGTATATTGCAAATACAGTCATAAGGAAGTCATAAGCAAGAAAAACAAATCTGGCCTCTGTACGTCATCTACTATTTGGGTCTATCTCTTCTGCCACACAACTGTGTTGCTTTAACATTTGTAATAGCAGTTAATTTCCTTTTGTGTAACATAGCTTAATCAGAATGTTATCATGTGAACCTCTCACATTATTATCTAATTTTGTGCTGAGTAACAATAATTTCTTAAGACTGCATATTATCCAAGCTTGGGTCCAAACTTGCTACAGCTTTTCAAGTGATGGTTCTGCTGTTCTGCTACAAGTTGCTAAACTATAAAGCAAATATATTTCACTATGGTAAGAAGTAGGTATTTCCATGGGCAGATTAGAAAACGTGCAAGATTCCTCAGCCATTTGAAGAAATAAAATTCAGCAAACATATAGCTGCCCTAGGCAACGACCTACTCTAGGTGCTTGGGAGAGGTCAGGTTGTGATGTTTCATTAAAAAGCATTGAGCATCATCAGCCCAGTATTGCACTTGCTTTTTAAAAGAAACAACAGCAACAACAAACAAATGCTTCAAAATAGTGTGGTTGGTCTTTATTTTTTCTGTTTGTTTGTTTGATTGTTGGTTTTTAGCAGGAAGAACCAGATCAACTCAGCAACAACAAGTATGATCAGAAGTCCTTTATCTCCCTCCTTGATGTTCAAGAACAAGTTTTAGAAGCAAAACCAAAACTTTGCATTGCAATACACTAATTAACATAAATGTCATAATAAAAGTACATGATAATAATTGCTTGGATAAATTATCAGGCAGAGTACAGTCCTCTCAAATATGGAATGATATATTAAAGGGCTGATGTTTTACAGACCACTGTAGAACACCCACTTAAATGATAAATTTCTGCTCAATCAAAAAAAAAAAAAAAAAAGTAATTGCTTTAAAGTTATGGTGCATGCATAATGGAGTTTCCTGGTTCAACCCTTAGATACTTCTTTTATCTTTATTAGACGAGAAAAAATGAGATACTAGGAAGTCTAGGTAAGGAAAAAATGCTGAATGCTATTGAAATTCCTTTTTGCCCGAACTCAACTCCCAAACTGTATTCCCCTACTTGTTGTCATCACAGTACTTTGTTTAACTCAGGGCACATTTAGTGCACTTTTATTGCTGTACAGCACAGATATATCAGAGCTTATTTTACATGATCTTTAGTCAGTGTTTAGGCTACCACTACAGTCCCCTACAAGGGACACTTGCAAACTAAGATGTGATTTAGTTATGGAAATGGTAAACTCACCTAAGAATCGGTAACAAGTAATCAGCTGCAGTAACATGGAGATTAGGGTAAACCAGGAGACTACTAATCCACTTTGTTAGACAACATTATCTCCCATAACTTTCTTCAAGGTGCTCATTGCCATCCATCTACCAGAGCTTTTTGCTCTCTCTGATCTTCAGGTTTCCTCATCTGTTGAATAAACCAAGATAAGAAAGATCAGAGCTCAGACTTGTACACAGAAATAACTTAATCTAGAGCTGGCACGGTTTCATATGGAAGACATTTATCGAAACATTTGAGCTTGCTGATATAAACTTACTTAGGTCTACACGACACTACTGTTCAATTTAATATGGGCAAATTTTGCAGATCCTAGCTATTAAGCAGAAATCTGAGGTCCTCCTGCATATTTGTCCAGCTAGCAGTTTCTGCATAGAGGGATGAATTATATGACAAGTGTTCTCTTCTGTAGCTAAATACATGGATAGAATGGAAGAAATTTTCTGAAGTCAGTGAAACTGTAAGAGAAAAATAGTTAAAGTGATTTTTTATCATGACCCTCCAAAGACATACTAATTGTCGCTTAGCTGATTTACCTAACCCACACATATATGGTATTCTGCAAACATTAGAGGCCAAATTGTAGTGTTGTTTCTAATTGCATTAATAGAATCTTTTGTAATAATTATATGCAGTAAAAGGAAATCCTCCGCTGTACATACTGTTTCATAACAGCTGCCTAGTCTGTATATGTCAGACATAATAAATAACATAAAATCATAATTCTTCAAGCTGCAAATTAAAAGTAAAATGGTTGTAAGAGCCTGTTCAAAAAGCATTGAATCCAAGAATCTCACTGTATGTGTATAATGGTTAATAAGTCATTAATAACCTTGTAACTGTTCTCAGGTGAGTGAACAACACAGGAAAAACATGCTAGAGGACAGGTTTTGGTTTTACAAACACCTCTTTCTTAAGTGACTGTAAGTGTTTAAATCAGTAAAGGTGTTCACTAAGTAATAAAAATGTAACATAAATTTGGCAGATCAAACATCATAAGAGGATAAGAAAAACCTTTTATTTTTGATGACAAATACAGATACTATCTGCTATACCAATTCACCTTTTTTTTTTCCAGGAAATATATTTTGGAAATAAATAATTTCCACAAGCATTTTTAACAGTATGAAAGAGAAAAAAAAATCTGCTGGATGTAAAATGTTATAGAAATATGAGTTCTGATTTTTTTTTTTTTATAACATGTTAAAATAATGATTTATTAATGAGATAAAGAAACACCAGTTGTTATTCTAATTCATCCTGACTTGACATCATGCAGTCTCTTTTCCCCCGAGAAGCTCATTTCTGAGTATGCCAGTGCTGGTATAGTGGGAAAAGTTGGAACACTATTCTGTAACTCAACCCAGTTTGCAGCAGCTTATAAACAGTTTCTTGTGACAGTTTCTTTCTTTCATATGGACATTCATGACAAAGAAGTTAGGTAGAGGTTCCATCCAGATTATTTATGCCAAAATATTGAGAAAGTAATATTTACTACAAGTTGCCTCAGATTCTTGACTAAACAGCCACTAAACAATGAGTTTAAATTTGGATAGCTCTCATGTCTCTGATTTGGAATTGGAAAAAAAAGATATTCAAAGCTTTACAAGGGCTATCTGGACATCTAATGACACTGCAAGGACTATTAATTTAGGATTGCTTGATCAAATTATGTTTTTTCCTAAAATGTCTAACAACATTTTTTTCACTTCTGAATTTAAAAAAAGGGTTAAAAAAAATGAGTTGGACTTTCTAATTATTGCTTACTTGTTAATATTTTTTATTTCTGTCACTAAACTTGTTATTGATCTTTTTGATTAAAAAAAAAAAAAAAAGTATCTTTATGGAAAATAGCAGTGTAACAATGAATCAGCCTGACTTAGGATGTATCAGTTAGCTTCCCAACACAGCCTTCACTAGTTATGTGTTCTGAAGAAAGTCAGGTAATCTATCTGTGTTTCTACCTTCCTTATTCTCTATACACAAAGACTGATTCCTATTACATACGTAGTAGTGTAGTAAGTAATATTTATGGGTCTGATTCATTGTATGGGATGACATGCGTTATGCATTACAAGTGAAAGTAAATAAATTACAAAGCAAATTACCCTCCGTTGCTGAATAATTGTGATATTTTATCACAGATGCAGAAAACATAGCTATTAACAGTGGCATGTTTCAAACGTATCATTTATTGAAGAGGGAGAAAATGTTCTTGTTAAGAATGAAAATATAGACAGACTGAACTAACTAACTGAATCAGCAAAACCAAAGTCACTTCAAAGCTTCTTTCTCTGCAGAGGGAAAAGTTTTCCCTCATTTCAGAGTCAGGGTAGCACTTGGGCACTAAAGATAGAGACAAACTTCATGGCAGATGGTGAGAGGCAATTAGATGTCTAATTTTTTTTATCCACCATGTTTATTTCTGTGGTGGTTTTATCCAGCTAAACAGCTGAACTCCTCCACAACCACTCGCTCACTCCCCCTCCTCAAAGGAACAGGGGAGAAAATACGATGGACAAGGACTTAAGGGTTGAGATAAGGATAAGAAGGTTGCTCACTAATTGCCATCATGGGCAAAACAGACTCAACATAGGGAGATTAATATATAATTTATTACTATCACAAGCCAACTAGAGCAGTGAGAAACTAAAAGCAAACTAAAAACACCTTCCCCCCTCATCCACCCTCTTCTACCTCCTCCCTCCGAGTGGCGCAGGGGAATGGGGAATGGGCGCTGTGGTCAGTTCATGTCAATGTGTCTCTGCCACTCCTTCACGGTCACTCTCTTCCCCTGCTCCAATGTGGGGTGCCTCCCACCAGATGCTGTCCCTCCCGAACGGGTCCTGCGTGGGCTTCCCACAGGCTGCAGCTCTTCAGGAACTGCTCCCCTATGGGTCTGTACCACGGGGTCCATCCTTCAGGAGCAAACTGCTCCAGCATGGGTCCCCCACGGGTGGCAGCTCCCACCAGATCACCTGCTCCTGCATGGGCTCCTCTCCACGGGCTACAGGTCCGGCCCAGAGTCTGCTCCTGCGGGGGCTCTCCATCGGCTGCAGTGTGGAGATCTGCTCTGCCGTGGTACCCCATGGGCTGCAGGGGGACAGCCTGCTCCACCATGTTCCTCACCACGGGCTGCAGGGGAACTTCTGCTCTGGTGCCTGGAGCACATCCTGCCCTCCTTCATCACTGACCTTGGTGTCTGCAGGGCTGTTCCTCACTCCCCTCTCTCCCAGCTGCTGTTGTGCAGCAGTTTTTTCCCTTTCTTTAATCTGCTCTCATAGAGGCGCAAACAACATCGCTCATTGGTTCAGGTCTGGCCAGCGGTGGGTCCCTTTTGGAGCTGGCTGAAGCTGGCTCTTATCTGACATGGGGCAGCTTCTGGAATCTTCTCACAGAAGCCACCCCTGTGGCCTTCCTGCTACCAAACCTTTACCATGTAAACCCAATACAATTTCATACCTTGAAATATAGTACAGCTTAAGCTTTCTGTACTATAACTGTTGTGTTACAGTAATGCACTGACCCATTTTTGAGGAAAGAGAGGGATTTGTGACAAATGTTTATGGGCAACACAATATCAGGGTTGAAAATTTATACAAAAGAAGAATACCATGGTCTGGAAAAGAATCTTAGAATCTTCCCTACCATCTCTTGGTCCTTTTGCTGTGCTATAGAAGACTGCATCACAATTACAGACATGCAGTAAGCCCACCAGCACATTCAAAAGCATCGTAGCTGTTCATTTTCACATCAGAGTACATATTCAGAGATTTTTTGAAACTGTTGGTCTCTCAAACCACAGTACAGGATATGGGTCAATGTCCACTGAATACAGGAATCAAAGAATAGACTCTGGTTCAAAGTTGAACCATGAGGACTTGCTGATCTTTCTTCTACTAACTGATCAAATATAGTTGGATACAATCAGCAAAGAAAACAAATTAAAAAACAAACAAACAAACAAAAAACACAACTCTTTATGAGTTCTCTTCCACATTTTAGTCAAGCAGTGTGTCTGTCACTGAGTGTAACTGAGTTAAATAAAGTTAGATGAACATAAAGGACACTCCACTGCAAATCACAATAAAAGCAGAGTATTTTTGTATTTAGCAACACTGCACAAGATTTTAAATTGCCAAAATATTTGAGCTAACATTCTGGAAATGTTGGTATTGGCATATGCTTTTTTTTTTTTTTTTTTAAATAGAACCATTATTCTGCAAATGCTACCCAACAGGTTTATTTTATTAAATTTTAACAATGTATAAAATTTCTTCTTTCCAATTTTCAGGCACTATCGAAAAGAAAAAAAAAATACAATATCTCACAACCACGGCAAAGAAACAGATTCAATGGACTTTTGATGACTCACACAGCTATTGCTTTTCAACACTGGAAATGCCAGACAAAAAGAAATTCTGCTAGCAAAGCTATTCCATTATTTGTCTGGACTCCAATGAGTTTCTACCTATTAAAACTCTTTTGATAAAGAAATGCAAAACTCATTGGTTTAAGTCTTACAGAACTGTATCAACATATCCAAAATGTGTCATTCTGAAGCAGTCTTTCCTTCATCTTACTCCCCCCCCCCATTCCCCCTTCCTTTCCGTGCCGTTAGCAAACATAGATGAAATAAGAAGTGTGCCTGTTTTGGAAACCTGCTATTCTTAATAAAATAAGTATACTCCTTTAATTAATGATATCTGTAATAGTAAAACAGGAGATTCAGAGGTATTTTGCCTGGCAATTCCATGGTAGTAGGGGATGCATGCCTAATATTACCCCAGCAGTAGTGGCAAGTAATAAAATCTACCATAAATATAAGAAATAAGAAATCCTTCCTCAAGACTGTAGGTGCAAGTTTCAGGTTCGCTGAGCACTGTGAGCAATGTGACTTCAAAGCGGCAAATAAAAGACAGGTGCAGTTGCATCTGAATGACAAAAAGTTGGAAAATAAGTTGCTAAGATATGCAGAGAGGAAGTTAGAAAGGCAAAAGCCCAGCTTGAACTCAGATTGGCCACTGCAGTAAAAGAGAACAAGAAATGCTTTTACAAATATATTAACAGCAAGAGAAGAACCAAGGAAAACTTCCGTCCTTTACTTGATGCAGCGGGAAATGTGATCACTGAGGATAAGGATAAGGCTGCGGTTCTCAACCCCTTCTTTACATTGGTCTTCAATAGCCGGATCAGTTATCCTCAGGGTACTTTACTCCCTGACTAGGACGTCCCCTGTGATTCAGGTAGAGAATCCCCCCCTGGGATCCAGGAAGAGACGGTTAGAGACCTGCTCCTTCAACTGGAATGTCATAAGTCCATGGGACCGGATGAGCTCCACCCAAGGGTGCTGAGGGAGCTGGCGGAGGTAATTGCCAAACCGCTTTCCACCATCTATCAGCGTTCCTGGTTATCTGGAGAGGTCCCAGAGGACTGGAGGCTTGCCGATGTGACTCCCGTCTACAAAAAGGGCTGCAAGGAGGACCCGGGGAACTACAGACCTGTCAGCCTGACCTCGGTTCCAGGCAAAATTATGGAGAAAATCATCTTGGGTGAGATCAAAAGAAAGACAACCCATTTATCTCCCAACTTTTCTGATTGCCTTAATGGCGATGACTAAGATGCAATGAAGACCATAGACTTCAGTGCTAATTATACAGCATTAGCTCTGTGGTGCTGTAAACACAGAGCTAATTTAGAATATGAGTGTCAAAAATGGTCATTTTTTGTGTTTGTAGGGATGATCATTAAGAATTAGTCATTAGCAAAAAGTGTGCTGCTAATGAACAAATTTAATATATATATATATATATTTTTAAAAGATTGACTGGCCTGGTGAATCTAAATACTCCCATCACAGTGATCTCTAGCTGTTATGTATAGGTGTATTTAGTTGCAACATCCTCTAAAAGCACTGCCGGTCATTCGTACTTGCTTTAATCCATAGCCTTATTAATGGGAAACAAAGAGAAACTACTGTATGAGCAGACACTATCATTTCTTGACCTAGCCTGTCTTCAGCTGAAACAAGTTATTTCAGCAGCTGTAATACCTTCTTCCTAACAAGCGCCCTTGTGACTTGGTTGCAGTAGCCTGCAGCCCACTGGTGGCTCTGATGCTTTAAAGATCATGGGGTTGCGCTGTATGGAAGCATACGGTGCAATGCAGCATACTGCCTGCTGCTGCCTGCTGTGGGGCTGAGCTCAGTGCTGGTATTTGCACTATCAGTGCTTGGAGCAGGAAGGAAATGTGACTTGAAAGACACATAGTGCTTCAAAGTTCAATTCTAAAAGCAGCTTCAGTGTATATAGATCCACAGATTCCTGTTTGCATATTTAACTATAGAAACTAGTTCTTTGTTCGGATGAAGTGTGTATTTTTGTGTAAGGAATATCACTGTTGCACTGACAGTGTGTCATTGCAGTTAACTGATGCAGAAAATGGCTCTTCAAAAATTTATGCAGCTTATCAGCTTTGAATAAATACCTGAAAAGGTATGTTGTTACGATAAATGTTTAACTTGATACGAAAAATAGGGGTTTTGGTTGGTTGGTTTGGTTTGGTTGGTTGTGGTCTTTTGTTTGTTTGTTTGTTTGTTTTAGTATTTAGGTTGCTGTATCATTACGATGGGACAAATAACTCAGAGTATAATGTAAGCGCAATTAGGAAAAAAAACATAATTACATAAAAATTGAAAAATTGGTAGTAATCATAATAACTAGAAGTAGGAGATTTGGTGATTTTAAACCACCTAATGAGTTTCGCTGTTCTGTGGTCAGAAAAAAAAAACGAACTAACTAACATATATCTAAACTATCACTTTTCCAATTCCCTTGGATTTGCCTGGATTGTTTAATTTTGAAATACATTTTTGCTACTTCTTAATTTCTATTTTAAAGACCAGTTAATCTGAGAAAGATGGATCATGTTAGAAGCTATTTCAGAATAATTCTTGTAGCTCGTAAGGATAGATGATGAGTGATTTCATTGTACAGAAATAAATGTGGAAATTCAATTTTTATTTATTTACTTTTACCATTTCAAAAGCCACATCTTAGCTTATATTACACACTACATGGAAATGGCAAGTGTAATTGAAGAAAAGCCAAATGAAGCAGGTGACTGGGAAAAGCCAACACGGATTTACCAAAGGCAAATCATGCCGGACCAACCACATCACCTTCTACAACAAACTCTTTTTGTGGACATTGGGAGAGCAATGGATATTGTTTACCTGAACTTCAGCAAAGCATTTGACCCTGTATCCCACAGACTGGATGGGTGCTCTGTGAGATGGGTAACTGAGGGAAACTAAGGGAAACTGACTGAGAGGCTACAGACAGTTTTCGCTCAGGCTGGCAGCTTGCCCCCACACTGGGGGCCACACTATTCAGTATCTTCATAAATGATTTGGATGGTAAGACTGAAAGCACCCTCAGCAAGTTTGCTGATGACACTAGAATGGGTGGTGAAGTGGACATATCAGAAGGGAAAGCCATCTTACATGTTGGAAGAGTGGACAAGCAAGAACTGTATGAAGTTTAACAGAGACAAATGCAAGGTGCTGAACCTGGGATGACATAACCAGAGAGCCTAGTACACGCCAGGATCTATGCGGGTGGAGAGCAGCCTTGCTGAAAGGGACTTCACGGTCCTGATGGACAACAAGCTGAACATGAGTAAGCAATGGCCCACTACAGCAATGAAAGCAAATTGGGCTGCAACTGCACGGGTGTTACAGAGGTGGATATGTGATCATCCCACTCTTTTCTGTGCTTGTCAGGCTGCACCTACAATTCAAAAAAGATGTGGACAGACTGGAGAAGGTCCAAAAGAAGGCCATGAAGGTGATTAAAGGGCTGGAGAACCTTCTCTAAGAGGAAAGACTGAAGTATCTAGGTCGTTTCACTCTGGAGAAGAGAAGGCTCAGGGGGGACCTCATCACAGTATTCCAGTACTTAAAGGGTAGCTACAAAGAGGATGGAGGCTCTCTTCACAAGGAGCCACATGGACGGGACAAGGGGCAACAGGTATCAGTTGAAGCGGGAGAGGTTTCGTCTTGATATAAATTTTTTTTTTACAGTGAGAACAATGAATCCCTGGAACAGGCTCCCTAGGGACATGGTGGAGTCCCCATCAATGGAGGTTGTCAAGATACAACTGGATAGGTGTTACAGAATTAGATTTTACACAACTGCAATGTAGCAGCAATTAAAGATTTATTATATGCCTTCATAGCAAATAAAAAGATTATAGAAAAAGACCTCCAAGATCATCCAGTCCAACCTTCAACCTAGCACTGCCAGGTCCACCATTAAACCATGTCACTAAGTTCTGAATCCAAATGTTTTTTGAAGACCTCCAGGGATGGTGACTCAACTACTTCCCTGGGCAGCCTGTTCCAATNCATAAAAATTGAAAAATTGGTAGTAATCATAATAACTAGAAGTAGGAGATTTGGTGATTTTAAACCACCTAATGAGTTTCGCTGTTCTGTGGTCAGAAAAAAAAAACGAACTAACTAACATATATCTAAACTATCACTTTTCCAATTCCCTTGGATTTGCCTGGATTGTTTAATTTTGAAATACATTTTTGCTACTTCTTAATTTCTATTTTAAAGACCAGTTAATCTGAGAAAGATGGATCATGTTAGAAGCTATTTCAGAATAATTCTTGTAGCTCGTAAGGATAGATGATGAGTGATTTCATTGTACAGAAATAAATGTGGAAATTCAATTTTTATTTATTTACTTTTACCATTTCAAAAGCCACATCTTAGCTTATATTACACACTACATGGAAATGGCAAGTGTAATTGAAGAAAAGCCAAATGAAGCAGGTGACTGGGAAAAGCCAACACGGATTTACCAAAGGCAAATCATGCCGGACCAACCACATCACCTTCTACAACAAACTCTTTTTGTGGACATTGGGAGAGCAATGGATATTGTTTACCTGAACTTCAGCAAAGCATTTGACCCTGTATCCCACAGACTGGATGGGTGCTCTGTGAGATGGGTAACTGAGGGAAACTAAGGGAAACTGACTGAGAGGCTACAGACAGTTTTCGCTCAGGCTGGCAGCTTGCCCCCACACTGGGGGCCACACTATTCAGTATCTTCATAAATGATTTGGATGGTAAGACTGAAAGCACCCTCAGCAAGTTTGCTGATGACACTAGAATGGGTGGTGAAGTGGACATATCAGAAGGGAAAGCCATCTTACATGTTGGAAGAGTGGACAAGCAAGAACTGTATGAAGTTTAACAGAGACAAATGCAAGGTGCTGAACCTGGGATGACATAACCAGAGAGCCTAGTACACGCCAGGATCTATGCGGGTGGAGAGCAGCCTTGCTGAAAGGGACTTCACGGTCCTGATGGACAACAAGCTGAACATGAGTAAGCAATGGCCCACTACAGCAATGAAAGCAAATTGGGCTGCAACTGCACGGGTGTTACAGAGGTGGATATGTGATCATCCCACTCTTTTCTGTGCTTGTCAGGCTGCACCTACAATTCAAAAAAGATGTGGACAGACTGGAGAAGGTCCAAAAGAAGGCCATGAAGGTGATTAAAGGGCTGGAGAACCTTCTCTAAGAGGAAAGACTGAAGTATCTAGGTCGTTTCACTCTGGAGAAGAGAAGGCTCAGGGGGGACCTCATCACAGTATTCCAGTACTTAAAGGGTAGCTACAAAGAGGATGGAGGCTCTCTTCACAAGGAGCCACATGGACGGGACAAGGGGCAACAGGTATCAGTTGAAGCGGGAGAGGTTTCGTCTTGATATAAATTTTTTTTTTACAGTGAGAACAATGAATCCCTGGAACAGGCTCCCTAGGGACATGGTGGAGTCCCCATCAATGGAGGTTGTCAAGATACAACTGGATAGGTGTTACAGAATTAGATTTTACACAACTGCAATGTAGCAGCAATTAAAGATTTATTATATGCCTTCATAGCAAATAAAAAGATTATAGAAAAAGACCTCCAAGATCATC
>VXAL01002570.1:1304-16289 GCA_013399475.1 Chauna torquata
ACAGTCCCCATTACAGTCAGATGATCTTTTTCTATTTTTTTACAGTGGTACAAGTGACTGGACACTGACCTTTAAAGAAGAGAATACTAAGATAGGTCCCTGACCTAAATAAGTCTGCAAGTAAGTTTGGGGTGCTGCTTACCACAGGATAAAGAGAGACAAAAATTAAAAATGATAATGGAGATTATTAGAGAGTAAAGAATATTATAGAAATGATCTGAGGTTGTCTCTGATGCCTTTTTAGCACTGCACTTTTAGAAACTCTTTCTATACCACAATGGTATTAGTAGTCCTGGTGGTCACACATTACTTTTGGCTGCCATGATGGGGAAGTAGAGAAAGAATTCAGGAATCGTTATGTATGAGAAAAGTACTGTAAAATTCAAGGAACAGTTGATGTGCTCTTGGTCAGGTTTGTACCCCTTCAGAAAATTTGATGCAAGATTCTCAGACTTGTGGACCATGCTTAGCTGTTCAAGAATGCAAAATTAAAACATCTCGAAGTCATTATTCAGCTGTATCTCTTGGCTAGATAGTGTTAGATGTAACACAGAACTGCCTTAAGACGATGACGTCTCCTGAGCTAGCCTGAACTTGATTTTAGCTGGTTATAATCTCTATAGTAAAATATTTAATTCAGTGTAGCTCTGCTGTTCCTTCTGGTACTTTTCTCCCCATAAGCAAGCTGAGCTGCAGCTGTCTCATTCTACTGGAGGAGTATTTCTTCAGCCAAAACGAGTGGTTGTAGGACTTTCCAGCCCTTTATGGAAAAGAATTTAATTCCTGCCTGTTTCCACAAAGACCTCCGGATTATTATGGTCTTCCCACTAGAGCAAGGATTTTTGTGCAGTGTGTCATAATTTAGGTGGAAAGTTAACCTGTAATGAATACGCCAGTTCAAGCGTTTCATAGAAAGAGATCTTTTCTAGCATTTTTGATGTAGATGCCTGAATAATCCATATGGACAGCTAGTATGATCTGGTGATTTTTATCCAGATATTAACAGAATATTTTGCCTGTATCAGATTGAAGCGGCAGTTCCTGATTTATTCAGGCTTTTAACTCCCATGTCCCTCATCACATAACAGTCTTTCCTGTTGAAGCAATCCTATTTTATGTCAATACTTAGGTGTTCAGTAACCTAGAGAAAGGCAAATAGTAATTAGAGTTAAAAGACTCAAGTTCAGAGTTACTCTAACCTTCATGTAAAAAGACAATTTTAAAAAGTTTGCTTCCTATAAGTTCTATCAAAGGATTCACTCTGTCCCTCAATGTTTTTACTATTATTCTCCATAAATTTTCCTTTGTGTCATTTTTTAGATTGAAAGCAATTTACTGTGATAGTCTTCTCCATTGCAAGACAGTGAGAATCCATCACTACAAAATCATATTTGTTTGTATTTTAAAGGCAGCGGGGAATAACATACTAAGTTTATTTATCTTACACTTGAGACTCCTTTGGAAATTTCATATATGCCTTCTAGAAAGGATTAGAGAATTCAAAAGCAGAAGCCTGCTGCAGAGTAGCTAATAACAGGCTGGTCAGGACATCCTGCTAGAACTTGATGACTGAGAATCATTTGAATTTGATAGCAGAGAGACTCAGATATTATTCATTCACAACCCAAGTGAAGGTCTTGATATCTGACCTATTAGCTATATTCAAATAGAACCTTTACTCAGCTCTCCGCTTCACCCATTCTAATACTGTTTTAAATTACAGAACTCTGCATTCTCTGTTACAGACAAATGCCCTCCACCAAGAAAACCTAGATTATCTGCCTGGATAAATCTAGAAATGGCTGTTCTTTGTGATCTTGAATAATGTTTGACACCCAAGAACCTGCAAGCACATATAATATTGGTAAGGGAGGTATGAGAGCCACTTCATCTTCTCTTAACAGACTAGCAGCTGTTTGCGTCGTTCAGAAGCGGTATAATCTGGGCATGAATGGGATGAATTTGGCTTTATGACCTCTTCTTTAGTCAAGGAAACTTGTGAATCACTCACACATAAAATGTATAGAATATTTAATGAGCTTAGGTGATCAGGCCAAATGTTTTGCAGTTTTTTGTTCTGTTGAAGCACTAGGGATGGACTTTGTAGAGTGCAATATTCAAATGCCTCTGCATGTAGCATTTTAGTACATCTTGGAGGTGTCTCAAACAAATGCTGGTGTAACTCAGCACAGTTTAATGCTTCAGCAAATTTGTTATATTGCAAAGCAGGATTGTCCGTAACAATAATAATGGAAAATTGTAATGCTGGTGCCTGTTATGGATAATTTTAAACACAAAAAATAAAGAAAACCACTATCAAAAAAATAAATTCCTAAATTAAATTCCAGGACTGCAGTTTGTGAGGACCCGAATATTCCAGGTTCAGAGAAATCTGGGCATTAATTTTCTCCTCTAATTTTGTGTCAAAAAATCGCACATAGCAAAACTATTTTTGCAGAAAGCTTTCTCATTTGTGTTTTATTTGTTTGTTTGTTTGTTTGGTTTTTGAGATCAAGGCTTTCAAGCAGTATTGGTGAGAACAGTAGCAGTCTAAAATAATTCCTAATCTTAAAGAAAACATAAATATTGTGTTGCTTTAAGAAGGTGTTTTTGATCTAGCTTTGGCAAAGTGATTTGTCTTTTTCAGTGTTTTAGTTTGATTTTGACTTAACACTGAATTATTTTAGCAGTGAAATAGTTTAGAATATTCAGCAACTACATGAAAAGTTCACCAGAGGAAGCTAGAATAAGATTTCCAGAGATTTGTTCTTAGTGTTCATTCTAATGTGAGTTATGTGACTAAATCCCTTAGTAATCTTGGGAAATTTTAAATTCTAAGGAGTCAGGGATTAGACTTTGAGCTGGTTCTGTTACTCTGGGCACAGACTAACATGACTCATGCAAGTACTATGCATATGTCATATGACATCTGGAATAACTGAGTCCCACAAGATTTTAAGATTGATTTTAAAACTGTTTCAATCTTGAATATAATCCTGAAATCATTTTGATCTAGTTGCTGTAGATTCAAGTGTTTTTGAGACTAATCCCTGATACATAGTATAATTAGAAGAAATGAAGAAAGTATGTGAGGATTGTGCAGGGAAAATTATTGCCTATCAGTAAAATAACTATCAATTCGTATCATGTTTTATGTTATGAATGATAGGCTCATTTTTACCAGAATTCCTTTCATATGTTCAAGATGTTTACAGCTTGTAAAATTAGGTGTTAAAGTAATAGGCTTTCCTTCCTAGGTAATATTGTTCCAGAAGATGGAGCTGAAGAGCCTTAATCAAAATTTCTGCAGCACAACAAAATTAAGTTTAATAGTATTCGCCTGAGTTTTGTAGTCTCCATTGATAAGATCAAAAAATGAAATTTGTGATTGCAGCAGTTTCACCATTTTATAGCTGTGTAGCCTTAAAAACATAGTTAAACAAGATAAAACTGAAAATAAAAACAGAAACTGAGTCAACCTAAGCAGTTAATGAACACATTTCAATGGGAAACATTCATATGGTAATATTTAGATTTTTTGTTGTTGTAGTTGTTTTGTTTTGTGTAAGAAATACATACAGAGTCATTTTAAAATCTGGTGACAGAACTCCCATAGGTTAAACTGAATGGAGCTACATGTACGTAAGATTGTTCATACCTAAATATTTGCAGAATCAGGACTGTATTTTGTTTTGTTAAATTGCGAAAAGTAAAGGATGTGAGCCTGTGAACTTTTGCAGAGGCAGACCTCATATAGAATTAGAGCTAACGCACATTTGGATACTCTGATGCATGGCCCTTGTGGTCAGTATATTTTGCAATGCTATTTTATACCTTTGTTACAGAGTTTTTCTCATGAAATGTGCATTTGAATTCCATGTTTGGAGTTTCTAAATAAAATAAAAATGTGTATATTTTATTAAAACAAACGGCAGCATTTTAAAAAGAATCCTAGTCAACTACATATGTAGGAACTTCCCCCTCTCCCTCCTACTAATACTTCAGTTACTAGGGCTCTAACTAACCCTGCAAAAATAATACCACAGAAAAGTTAAAATAAAATTTTATAATTTCCTTCTTCTTTTTTTTTCTCCCCTATAGCAGCACCATCCAGTGTATACATAATGTTGCTACCCGTTACCTACTTGTTATAAATATCATGTAAAGGATGGTAGTTGGCACATCAGACTGATTAGAACAGATTTAAGTCTTTCACAAGAAGTTTCTTTGCTATTTTCAGTACAAATCTTAAATGTATGAAAGGCACTTTGAAGATAAGAGGTACTGTTTTGATATTTAATTTAAAAACAGTATATTCTGTCACTTTTATGCCAAATCCATACTGACTTATTAAGAACTCCTCAGGGAGTTTAGCATTATTGGGTATTAATTCATTGGCGGGTGGCACCATGTGGCTAAACATCTTGCCTGCTTGAAATACTGTTACTGTTTTCTAGTCCATTTATTCAGTGGAAACAAAACTCCCTTCATTCCTGAACCTTCCCCCGATCCGTGAGCTCGTACGTTTTACATCAGGTCTTTTTGCTTTCAAGTACGGTGTGAATCCTGCTGCATCACTCTTTGGCAAATACTAAACTTCTTCCAGTCTGCTCTGTTCCGCTGCCCCCTGCCCAAAAGCCAGACTACCAAAATTATGAGGCCAGCACATCCACAGCTTTAATGGGCAATTATCTAATTGAGTTCCTCTAATGAATAGCACTTTGACATAATACTTACCTTCCTTTTGTCAGCAACGTTTAACAGTGCAGGGTAACAGTTCATGTGCTCTTTTGTTCAACAGAAGCTAAGATCATAAATATTCTGACATTTTCCAAGCTGCTAGTAAAAAGTGCTTGGGACTATATCTTGTATATTCTTTGTTAGCAAGTTGGCAAGAAATGCATATGAAGAAAGGTTCACCTGTCTCAGCCTCTGTAATCAGTAACAAATGTATAGTGAAAGACTTTTACAAAGAAAGACTTTTTTTTTAATAGTATTCCCTGGTTAATAATTCTATTTTCTAGAAAAAGCAGTGCTTGTAGGACTTGATAAACTTAAGTTTGCTGCTGGAGTAATAGACAGCTATTTAATCTTTCTCATAGGAAACAGCTCCATGGTTGACCATCCTTGCTTTCTTTCTTCGCTTCCCTCCCCCCAGCACTTATTTGTGCTTTGTAGTTATTGTTGACATTGTCCCTGACCAATAAAATAGTTCTAGTGTCACCATTTCAGTTTCCAAGATTATGGCATAACAAGGTGTGGGTCTGATTCATTGGTGAGTTATTGCAGATTTTTGAAAGGATATTTGCTTTGAAATTGGCAGTTACTACAATCTGGAAGTGAGTTAATGTAGTGATGAATCAGCATAAAAATAAGACAGCGTAGAGAGGAATCAGCATTACTTCCACTGCACATAATTCCTAAATAATCTGTGACAATAAAAATAACTTTCTTGCAGAATTCTTTTGTAAATGGATATACCTGAGGAAGAGTCTGAAAAAGGAGGAACTCTCTGAAGACAAAATTGTGAGTACTATAAGTGTGTTCAATAAGAATAAAATATGGAAACCTTACCCATAGGGCATTATGTCAACATTTTTCTGGTAATATTTTGTATATCAGGTATTTCACAGTGCATTGAAATGTTATAAAGAGGTGCACCATACTAAAGAAAAAAAAATCATATTTATGTTGGTCATATTCTGAAACCAGTCATTTTAAGAAATGACTTAATTTTTTGAGTCATTTTGCAAAATGATTTGGATGGCAGAAATTCTGTAACGTTACCTGTTTCAGTCACTTATTTCATGAGGTGCCTAAATGTTTCAAGCAATTCTTGAAATGACTATTTCATTGCTATTACAGTCATATAATCTATTGCTTTGAATATTCTATTGCAGTGTTCTTTTGTGAAAAGTAAATGCTTCCACGGAAAAATAAGAACCTCAGGAACTTTTTTCCAATAAGGATATTAATAAATAAATAACATAGCATGAAAATGATCTTATACATGTATATATTTGTTTCACTTTACTGTCCTAGGTTTTCTAGGAACTTTTTCTACTTGCTGGTTCTTTTAGTAGACCCAGACATTTATTATTTTGGTCACTTCACTGAATATTTGAGATTGAAGGAAAAATATTTCTTTGGTGGTGTTGTTCATCTTCTGAGCTCCAGTTCCTCCATATTCTTTTTAGAAAGACTTCTTTTAGATTCTGTTTAAGCTATAGACATTTATTTCACATTTTGTTGCTGAGATCCCAGGCTTAGACCTCTGCGTGCTAAATGACTTGCTCCAGAGAAAGTCAGATCTCCCATTAGTCATGGTCTGGAGTGTTTCAGAGCACACTATGATGAGAACAAGTGCCTACATCTGGCAACCTTGAAGCTGAAAGGAACACTTTTCCTCTTTTCCTAACGGACATTCTCAAAGACTTCCCAGGCTATAAAAATGCAGCTCTCCTGAGCTCTGAAGCAAACGCTGTGGGTACAGTCTCTGTCTTAGTTGGAATCAGTTTAGCAAAGAAACATCTCTCTACTTGGGCCATCATGGTATCTGGGTCTTGTCTTTCCAAACATCAGCCATCTCCACAGTTGATCTCACATGAAGCAGAGACTCTTCTGTCCATGCTAAGACAGGATCCATGCACTTCACAGTTTTCAAAGATGTAGGACTGTGGTTCCGGAAATACACCTACTTTTGATGTTCCCAGGGGCATCATACCAGTTAGTGTGTAAAAGATGACAGTTCATAAAAGTCCAGTCCCTTTGCTTATTTATTTATATTTTTTTATTTATATAACACGCATAGACTGTGTATTGTATCCAACTTTATATGGCATTCTTGCTACATTTTTAGAATTCCATATTAAGCTAAAGTGTGATTATTACAAAGTAATACCAATAGCAGGTTATCATTCATGTTCATCTCTAAACCAGCAGGCTCGAAAATTAGAGAAAGCATATTTCTCTTCATTTTTTTCTGAAATGTAAAGCTTGAGCATGCAGTCTTTTTATGTAGTGAGCTCTCAGGTAAATCAGAAGACTTGGCTCACGGATGAAGTAGAGCTACTGCAAATTTACCGACTAAGTCTGTGATTTACATCTGTTTCTACTTGACTGCCTGTTCAACCTGTGTAATGCCAATAATATTATGTTCTCCACCTTCCTGGTCATATTAAAGATGACTAATAAGCAAAATATGGTAGCAGGGGATGCAGAAGTCATCTCAAAGCCATATCTGTTTCTTTCTGATGTAGAAAATGATTGAAATGTCTTTTTTTTTTTTCTTTTTGACGTAAGATTTCTGTATATTTTGTAGTGGTTTTACTATTGCATTAATTCCATTGAAAATCGGTAGAGAAGTCTCAGTCACACTTCTCATGGTTCTAGTTTCAGAATCTTGTGTACAGAGAGAAGTAATACCCCTCAGCCACATGACTAAATGAGTGACTGCTATAGTGAAACATTATCTATGCTATCTTTCCTTGGGCAAAAAAAATCATTGCATAATGGAATATGATTAGAATGACCAAAGGAGATTTCTCTCAGAGCATTAATACCTTTAGTAGGTTTGAGGTCCGCAGAATGAATATTTAAACCCACCCTTCATGAAAAGCTAAGGAAGTTGAGAATCTGGTCATAGTTTTCCAGTTTATATCTGTAGCTGGTTGACCTAATGTTTATTGTAAGGTATCGTATTCCTAGGGATATTACTCTAAAATCTGAAATAAGAGCACAATTAGCTTGTGACCTCATTATAACTGACAGTTGCATTTGCTGTTTTGCTTTTTTGTAGTTGAGATTAAATTGAAGGGAAAAAAAAAAGCTGATCTCAAAGGTGAACGGATAATAAATCTTGCAGACCATTAATAATCTGCTAAAGCCCACAATGCTTTGTCTTATGTACTTTTTGTCAAATGGTTATACTCTCCCAGACATTTTCTAATTAGCCTCTTTCAATCTGCTTCCATCGGTTCTATCAGATTCATTTCCCTGTACTACACTTAACACATTTCAAAGCTTGTATTTTTATGCTAAATGCTTCTGCTGCATAATTAATTTGTCTTAAAAGAGAGTGTGTATGAATAAAATGGATTAATATTCTTCCCAGTCTTTCACTATCTGAATTTATTTTGGAATATTGTTAAGAAAGCTTTTCTCACTCTATTTCTGTCCTTGAATGTAATTCCCTAGGCAATACTGAATCTTTTCTACATAGAGCAAAGACTTCAGTTGTTGCTGCAAACTCTCCCAGAACATCTTTACTGATGCTGTACAATTCAGTGTAACCTGACCCTATTTTTAAAGTATAAAGGTTATAAATAGCGTTTTGCAAAGTTAGAAAAAGCCCAGTAGTGATTTTAACTTTAAATAATAAAGGGTAAACCAAATATACCTAAGCCAAATATGCCTGTCTCTTTTGTAGTTGCCTTTCTTCTCTTCCTCAGTTTCATCCTAAGCTTTTCTCCTTTTCTGTACAGAGTAGAATAAACAAGTAAGTCTTGGTACAATGCCCACTGAAGCAGGGGACAGTTTTCTCTCTGATTTCAGTGACCCAGCTATCCCTTGTCACTCATATGATCCTGTAATTGCATGAGACTGTTCTTGTAAAAGATGTCAGTGGGATATCTTTTGCTTCTCTACCATAAAAAGTGTGAAAATAATTTTCTGTTGTTTTAGTTCTAAATAGTTGTATGAAAATTGCAGCCCCTCATATTTTTGTCAGTATCCTATCTTGCCATCACATTTAACTTTTTAGTTTCCATTTTAACTCTTTCTTTTCTAAAGTGACTTCAGGTAGCAGTCATTCTTTGGTTTAGACTCAGTGATTCTGTGGTTCAGTCAAAAGGCTGTAATTATATGAAAAATGAGAAGTGATTAAATAATTTCAAAATTATTCAACAACTCTTGACATATGGATTTAAATGTGTTTTTTTGCACTGTAGTGCTTTAGAACATTTTACTTTACTTACACAGGCATGAAGTCTATAACCCATAAAATAAGGAAAAGGCCTAATCGCTCTGTGCATGGATTATTTATAACTAAGTGGTCTATGAAGGAAAAAGAGTCCATAAAAAGAATGCCACTGAGTGTTAAAACCTGTTTTAACTGAGTGTTAAAATTTGTTTGCCTCGTTTTAATTGGGATAAGAATATTAACTCATAGGTTTCAGAAATATTGCCTTATAAATATGAATTCCTAATTTTAAAAAGGAAAGATGAAAAGTAAATGTCGATTAAGAAACCTTGTGTATCCAGGGTGATACACATGGATTTGATGGATGGACCACTCGGTGGATGAGGAATTGGCAGGTTGATCACACTCAAAGATATGTGGTCCAGGTGGAGACTAGTGACAAGTGGTGTTCCTCAGGGTTTGGTGTTGGGACTGGAACTGTTTAACATCTTTGCTGGTGACATGGACAGTAGGATCAAGTGCACCCTCAGCAAGTTTGCCGACGACACCAAGCTGTGTTGTGTGGTCGACACGTTGGAGGGAAAGGATCCCATCCAGAGAGACCTCGAAAGGCTTGAGAGGTGGGCCTGTGCGAACCTCATGAAGTTCAACAAGGCCAAGTGCAAGGTTCTGCACCTGGGTCGGGGCAATCCCAAGCACAAATACAGGTTAGGCAGAGAATGAATTGCGAGCAGCCCTGAGGAGAAGGACTTGGGTGTTCTGGCTGATGAGAAGCTCAACGTGAGCAAGCGATGTGTGCTTGCAGCCCAGAAAGCCAACCGTGTCCTGGGCTGCATCAAAAGAAGTGTGGCCAACAGGTCAAGGGAGGTGATTGTCCCTCTCTACTCCACTCTCGTGAGACCCCACCTGGAGTACTGTGTTCAGCTCTGGGGCCCCCAACGTAAGAGGAACATGAATTTGTTGCAGCGAGTCCAGAGGAGGGCCATGAGGATGATGAGAGGGCTGGAGCACCTCTCCTATGAAGACAGGCTAAGAGAGCTGGGGATATTCAGCCTGGAGAAGAGAAGGCTCCAGGGAAACCTTATTGCGGCCTTCCAGTAACTAAAGGGGGCCTACAAGAAAGCAGGAGAGGGACTCTTTATCAGGGAGTGTAGTGATAAGACAAAGGGTACTGGCTTCAAACTTAGAGAGGGTAGATTCAGATTAGGTATAAGGAAGAAATTCTTTACTATGGTGGCGGTGAGGCACTGGAACAGGTTGCCCAGAGAAGTTGTGGATGCTGCGTCCCTGGAAGTGTTCAAGACCAGGCTGGATGGGGCTTTGAGCAACCTGATCTAGTGGAAGGTGTCCTTGCCCATGTCAGGAGGGTTGGAACGAGATGATCTTTAAGGTCCCTTCCAACCTAAACCATTCTATGATTCTGTGATTCTATGAAGCCACTAGGCCTTGTGAGCTTTATATTAGTCTTATTAGTTCAAAAATTTAGATTTTTATGTATGCTAAGGAAAGCCCCCTTCTGGTATGTATTTCACTTACTTTGGTACTTCCTCAGTGGAAGTAGGCAAGAGCTAAAGGTCTCAACCTTGTGAAAACGGATTCCAGACCACTGGCTGCCTTGATCATATCCAGTTCATAGGTTTACTGCCTAGATAAGGCAATAATTTCTTTTGGGGTGGGGGAGTGGAAGGGTCATTTTGATACTTCTGCCATTTTAAAGATTAGAGTCGAACAATCCTCTAGCCAAAACCTGTAGCATTATCTTACTTCTAAATGGTTATCCTAGTTACCTCTTTATCACAGTCAGGAAGGTGAAGAACTCAAGACATGAATTGGTGGCAGATTATATTGTAAAACTTTGCAAGGACGCCTTTTCTATTGGAAGATATTCTGTGACTGTATCTGCCAGACCCTAAGTCAAGAAAAAAAACCTTGTGAAATAACAAATTCAAAGGAGTAGTGTTGATTTACTTGGGAGCGGCCAGAAGTCAAGATCTTTTTATTATGGGTTTTTCTTCATAGAGTAGCTATGTCTGCATATGGATTCATTGGGACATATACTCCAGGCATAACTCCAGCATGCAGAGAGTGTTTATGTCAACATACCTCACTCTCCCTTTTCTCATTTTTATCTTGGTTCATCAGTTCTCTTCTCCTCTTTACTGATCCCGTGGATCTTGACCTCTTAGGACACACAGTTAAACTTCCTTTTTCTCATTCTTAGTTTCTGTAGGATACTAACACAGGCTATACCAATGCATAGTTTTTGTGGAATAATCTTGGACCAGGATTTGTTTGAAGTTGGCAAATGGGGCTGTCAAGCATGCAAAAATATATTTAATTTTGTTTAACGTGTAAAATAATTTCCTCCTGTATTCCCTTAAGTACCACAATTCAGTTCAGAGTCAAGTTTTACACCCAAGTTATTATAGAAATAGTAATACCTCAGCCATGCAATGGCTTGAACAGTACTGTTATAATAGACAATTAAAATCTGTCCCTAAGGTGATACTAGGATCTGTTATCAACCTTGAAAGTACTGTGGACACTTCATGCTTAAATTGATACACTGACACATTAATGCTCACCTTTGCTAACCTATTGGTTAGTTAGTGTAATTTAATTTAACCATTTACTGAAGTTATTGCTACTGGTCTACATGTAATTAATAGTTTTCTTGACTTGTCCAGTATTCATGTCTTTCAAAAAGTACAGTTTGGGTACAGCTTGTGATGGGTTTCTGTGTGGGAGAAATAAGGAAGTTAACATTCACCATATTGTTCAATGGGTGCTGTCAAGGCCACGGCGGGGGGTGGTGGTGGTGGTGGTGGTTGATGAACTACATTTGTCTGATTTCTATTTCATGTGAACAAACACTTGCTACCTCTGACTGAAAAGAAGCAAACAAACAAAAGAATACAAATGCATATGACTGCATAATGGGAAGAGCTGTACATAGAAAGTGAAAACGAACATTAAAAAGCTAGTACTTGCTGTTGTGCTAGATGTAGTGGCAAATGACTTTTCTGTTCTGAGAAACTGATATACATTGCTAAACACATATAGTTAGTAACTTTGCTAAATGTATATACTCACGTAGCTAGTAGTGCTCTCTCTGGAGACACCAGGAAAGATTTGACACTAATTAGATATTTTTCTTGGAGGAAATAATTCAATTCCAGCAAATAGTCCACCAATGTTGAAGGTGATCAGATAACACAAACCTTCCCATACCTTAACTACCACTTGCCTTGAAATTCCATTTCAAATACTTTTCATTATCCTACACCTTAAATAATAGAAAAACTGAAATCCCAGAGAAGATACAACACTAACGATATAGGTGAAATGTGGTTATTTCTCTTCCATTTTTTAATGAAAAATTGGTTAGGCTTTAAAAACAAGCAAGCCTGTGTACTGTTTGAAGCTAACTGTAAGACCACTACTTCTTGTAATAAAATTATTATTTAGCACTCTTACTTGTGGTAACAGAAGGCATCAGATCAACCCTTAAGAGTTAACAGTGCATGTAGAATGCATTTTAATTCAAATTTATACCGGGGTGGTGCAGACTTCAGAGGTATAAGACCTGCAGTAGTCAGCTGTGTCTGGTGCCTGGTCTGCATGTTCCTTTAAATTTTGGTTTGAATTACAAGTCACCTCTGAGACCCTTTCCAGACGTTCTTATAAGGAAAAAAGACTTTGTGCTTGCCAGAATGTAATGGGCTACGTGAAAATATCTTAGGTATGGACTGGAGCATAAGCAATCAGAGTGAGAATCCATCTGAGATCCTCAATCATAAATATTGATACTGGAGCAGCAAAAAACATTCTTACAAAGGAAAATATCAACTGTGGGGAGTGCGTAAGTACAGTCTTCTGTTCAAAATAGCAAAGATGGAAGGTGGAGCTCAATGAAGTGCTTTGAAAGTCATTAATGTGTGTCCCCAGTTTTTTGATGTGTGACATACTGATTTAGCTCTTCACATTTTTTCAGAGAACCTAAACAGATACCATGACTTGTAGGAATCCCAGCTGTTAAAACTGAATCACAGATACCATGACAGCACTCAACTAGTTAAAAACAAGCAAACAAAATCTAGTAAGCAAAACTCCTATTTCATTTAAACTTCCTTGCAATCTTTTTTCTGACCTATGACAATAATATGTCATAGATGTTCTAGATGAAAGTTCATCTCAGGCAATAAAGTACCCTTAAATTTTTGTAAGTCTTCATGTAGAAAACAAATCCTAGGCTGATTGACTTGTACAATTTATGATTCAGCCTTGGTTACTGGAGCTTAGAGCAGAGAATATATTCTAAAAATGCCATGTTATCAGTGGATTGTCAAGTCATTTCTGATTTAGCCCCTGGCTCTAACCAGACTGTCCTGCTTTCCAAGATAGTAATAAAAAGATAAGCCCTGGGAGTTAGAAAAAAGCTCATGTGCATTCAGATGAGCTATTCTTCCACCGTCTCTTTCTATTTTATCTTATAAAAATTATCATAGATTTGATCAAAAGCAGAGGAAAAAAAAAAGTATAAATCCAAAGACAGGTTAACAGCAGAGTTTCTTATTATAACTTCAGTAGATAATTGATGCATACAAAAACATCTTTCCACTCACTAAAATCTAGTATACAGTGTACACTAGATGTGTATTACATTATTGATCAGGAATGTTAAACATGACACTGAAATGTCAAATAACTTCACAACAAACTAAAATACAGAATTTCATTTTTATAAGGCTCCTCTTAGGTGCTGTTATGATTCCTTAAATTTGATGACATTTAATAAGTCTCATTTTGGCAACCATTGTAGAGAGCATGCAAAATATTTTATTTCTAGAAACAATATTAAAGGCATACATGAATATGATCATAATACATACACCGTACACAATATTTTCAACCACTGTCTCTGATATGCCCCTAGTAGTAGCCTATAGGGCAATCTATTTATGAGTTTACATACAAAATCTAATATTGTAAATGTCCTCATCTGCATTTAGTACAGCAGAGTTAAGATTCTCAAGTAGTACAATGTTTTTGCTCCACTGGCCCAAGAACGTTCGGTAGTGATATTTACCAGTGCCAAATTTTGGTATGATGCAGAAATGTAGATATTTCCCATGCAAGGCTGACCCTTTTCAAAACATCCTTAAGGCTGTGCAAACAAGATTACAGGATAGGGATTAGAATTTGGTGGCAGATGGTAAACACTGCCCCTTCTTTCTCTATGACTGACATTATTCAAGGGCAAGTCTACTTGTAGTAACATTTTTGACCAAATTAATAAAAGTAAAATTCAAGAGATAAGCATCTTTGAGCATGGGTAAACTAAGAGCATAGTTTAAAATGGTAGGTTTCTACAAGATACAAAGCAGATACCATTCTTTCAGATTATTATTTTTTTTAATGAGGCTTAGTTGTGAACAGTAGAAACAGTTATATCACAACTTGTGAGGAAAAAAAAAAAAACACAGTTGAAATTTCTGGTCCCAAACAGACCAGGAGTCTACTGCACATTATAGCATATTTTGTGACTGTCGGTGGTTGGATAGTTACGTTATATACACAGTTTTTAGTGGAAGTGAGTTGCATAAGCTTAGACTATTATAAAAGATGATTTTTTTTTTTTTTTTAAAGGACTGATCTGCTTATTACATTTACTTATGGAGGATCAAAGCCGTTGATTGAAACCTATCTCAGTGAGTAAATTTTCAACTTGTAAAATGTCTCTATATCATGAATGTCTTTGTCTCAGCTGGAGAATCAGCATCCGTATCTCAAGAACCCCTTGTAGTGCCCTATATCCTGATGTACTCTAAGACTCCACAGTGAGTGTTGGTATTTTAGTTAAGCAGAGAAAAAGGTAGATTTAACTCGGGGAGATGTGAAAGTACTTATCCTGCAGTACCAGCATATAATATTAAAATGTGGTGGTAGAAAAAAGGTCTGAACTAGACTGAATTAAATTAACTTGCATTTGCTCTGGACTAAGAGGCAACAGTTAGTTTTCATGACTCAGGCAGCATCCAAAGAATCACAGAATCGTAGAATGG
>VXAL01002571.1:0-12576 GCA_013399475.1 Chauna torquata
CTCCGGCAGGCGGAGCCGGCGCAGCCTCTCCTGCTCGCTGTGGGTCTTGGCGCAGAAGCCCCCGGGTGTCGCTGGGCTCTCTCTCTGTGACATCCTTCCCGCCCCGAGCCGGCAGAGCTGGAGCCTGCGCGGAGGGTGGCTCTCGCTGAGCGGCTGGCAGCTGTCACCCTGCGGTGCCAGGAGAGCGGCAGCCTCCCGGCACGTCACCGGCGCGCGTGGGTCCCCCCGCCGTGCCTGTGCCCCCCCAGCCCTGGCGAGGAGACGCCGCCAGCCCCCTGCGTCCCCCGGCTCGCTCGAGGGCTGCGGCCGCACACGCACCGGATTTTACCAGCACGGTTCCCTCCTTTGGCGTGGGTGACGGGAGCGGGGGCGGAGACGGGGGGAGCCCGGGGGAGACACAAATGTGCGACTGCAGCATCCTCGCTCTCGCGGCCGCATCCCTCGCGCCTCCTCACGGTTGCTGTAGCAACCTCCTGTGGATGGGGTATTTATAGAGGAGGCGACGCGCGTTGGGAAGCGGGGGGGCTCTGGGACTGGGTGGGTGTCTGCCGGGTCAGCCTCCAGCTCCAGGCTTCTCTTGCGTGCTGTGCGGGGGCGGAGGGGCTGTTGCTCGCCTGGTGCCAGCGCATGTGGTGGTCCTGCTCGTCTCAGCCGGGGGGTGGTTAGGAATTTGCGTGTGGAAATTAAAAATAAATATCTGGGATGTCCGCCCTTGTTGCGCACACCCAGGCTGGCATCTCTCGTGCTTGCAGGCTCGTGTAGACTGGGTTTATTGTTACGCTGGAATAAGGCATCTCTGGTCTCTGACACTGGGTGGTGCATTGGCACAGATCTTTGGAAGAAAAGTTAAAGATGAAATCTTCCCAAACTGATCTTCGTAGTGCTCTTATGCCTGAAAGGTGTAGCTGGATGTATGGTGTAGTTTATGGAGCCTGGGGTCCTGGCACATCTGGTCTTGGATATTCTTATTTCTACGACACAGTTCTCCTGTGTATAATAAGGAGGTTGTGATGCGCATTGCCTGTAATAACGAGTGGTGCAAAGTTTGTGCGTTGTGTGGAAACTCGGGCAAGTTTTCCATTCAGCATGTTCTTTTATGCTGTGTACTTGAGTTTCTTCATAAAAACTGATGACAAGAACAGGTCAGGGCTTCTCTGCTTACAGCTGACAAAACCTGTAGGGGAGCGCACAGGTCCAGGGGGCCTGTGAACTCCTCTCAGACCCATGAAAATGCCTTGGAGAAGCAAGATCAGGTACGCGATTCCTCGTGAAGAGGAAAGTGGATGGCTTCCTCATCCGGGCCATAGGGCATGGGAGACGGCAGACCCGGCATATGTAATTGCTCTGCTGCTTTCCCTTGGTCCTGCTTAAATCCCAGACTGAGTTTCTCAAACTGCTTAAAAGAAGTTGTTCTTTGCCTCTGGAAACAGCTCCAGGCTTGCTTGGCCTTTTGCTATTTTTGGTACAGGAACCTCAGAAACCATGTGAAACCTGATTTTGGCAGGGAGAGGTGCTAGTTTTACTCAGGAGGTGGTTGTTGGTGAGATCTGATACCGCTTGACGTGGTGGCAACACACCAGTCCTGTGTGCCTAGATTTCTGCCTTTTAAGTGAAACGAGAAGTGTGTTTCCAGTGCTGCTGTCCCAGTGGCTGGCTTTGTGCTGTCACTGACCTCGCTTCAGCTGAGCTAATTAAAGTGCTTTGGGGATAACTGAATATCTGCAGCCTTGGACCTTAGATCAGCTCGTTTTAGTTCCTGCTGTTCCTAACTGGCTTTGCTCCTTCATCCACAATAAATCCCTCTGGGAATTGGTTAGTCCTGTCACCTTGGTCTTTTGATAGAGTTGTGGTTTTGTCACAGCAAGGTGTCACAGGAGGTGAGAAGAGATGAGTTTGCCCAGGATAGTCTGATCTGTGGGATCTTGAGCACAGTGAAAAGGTAAAGCATGAAAAACAAGTGAGTGAAATTCCTCCTGCGAGCAGGTAACAATATACGCTGCTTCTGCAGAACTTTGTTTCACTCTTGTGGGATTTAGTTTTGTTTTGTTTTTGAAGTGTAAAGGGTGCTTTTCTAGCAGGAGAGCTGACATCCTGGTATGCAGGGAGTTCTTTTGTTGCTGCTGCTCCTAGCTTGGTCAAACATCCTTTAGGAGATGCATATTCTTTTCTGTTCTGCTAAGTAATCGGCGTTATGGCAGTGGAGAAAACAGTCCAGCTATGCTTGTTGCAGATTGTGGGTAGGAGTTGCAGAAGTGAGAATTGGCTTGACTGTGAAGTTGATGCAAAACCAGATGACTGCTTTACCTGTATCCATCAATCTGTTCTGGAAGGGAAGAGCATCAGCCTGTTCCCAGCAGCTTCTGACACTCAGGTCATCTCACCTCCTGATGAGATACAGGTATTCTCCTTGATCCAGCTCTTCCCTTCCTGGTTTGCTCGGCTGTCAGCCTTCCGGGCTTCTGCGGCAGGGCCCTGGTGCAGCACAGCTTCCTCAGGGACCTGCCCCAGGCAGCTGGTGACAGCGGGCATGCCAGGCAGAGGAAGGCTCTGGTGCCAGATGTGCTTTCTCTGCTCAGCAGGGCATTGCTGATTACTTTCCAGCTGCATGGCCTTGTTGGGTGTGCCTCGGTCCCACGAATGGGACACTCTCCCTTTTGCTCTTTGTCCTGTGCTGGGTGTTTTGGAGCCTGCTTCTCTCAGAGAAACTGTCACTTTCTGAGCATCCTTAATTCTGTGGGCTCAAAGAAAGTCAAGAGCTTGACAGGTTGCAAGGTTGGGCCTCTTTTTCTTTGCCTCCATCCAGGGGTGAGAAACTCCTGACTAAGCACAGTGACATGCGCTGTTCTCTGAGAGCTGGAGGTGCCCTCGGCTGTGTGCTGGGTGGGGAGGCTGAGTGATCCCTGGCTCTCGGAAGAGGTAGTGCTTGGCTGGCAGCTGTCATGGGTGCTACAGCTAGCACCCTGCTTTCTGCTTGAATCTAGCCCTGGACGGTGGAGGGCTTGGGCTTCTGGGGCTGCTGGGCTGAAATTTAAGCTGTTGGTGACTCTCCTGTTTTTTTTTTTTTTTTTCCCCTGCAGGTAGATGGGAGCCTGCCGTAGCCAAGTGAGGCAGCATGGCAAGTAAGTGTTCCCCACTTCAGACGGAGAGGTGGCAGTGGTGCTGGAGGGGAGAAGGGGAGTGTTTTGCAGCCACCTTACAAGGAAGGGGTGCCTGTGCTTTTCTGGGGGGCCAGATGCCGTTGACTGTTGTCCCTGCACATGGTCTGAGGTCCAGCCTGCCTTGTGCCTCTCTCTCTTCTGTGCAAGTTGCGAGGCGGTTCTGAAGGGCTGACCTCTCCAGGACTGCCTGGGTGCTGCAGTATATCTTTATTTCCATTAGGCTTGTTGTGCAAGGCAGGCCTCCCTGAGGCTTTTTGGACTGGCTGGCCCCTCTGCAGGGGCTGCTGGTCTGCACCGAGATCTCCCTACCCTGGTGCTCCCCAGGGAGGTGTTCTGTGACTTGGACCATGCTGTCCCGTAGCCCGTGTGGCCCAGGCACAGCAGCTCTGCGCTCCCAGGGGGGCTCGGGCAGCGCTGTACCGCAGCCCCGCTGGAGCGTGCTGCGTCTTGGCGTCTGAAGGAGCAATGCCTGGCAGATGTGGCTGTCTGGGGCCGGCAGCTGCAGGGACTGGCCTGGTGAAAGCCGGGCTGAGGCTAGCGAGGGTGCAGGGTGGAAAATGGCGTGTGGTGTGTGAAGGGCTGGACTCAACCCTCCCTCCTCGCTCTTCTGGGCAGCCTGCGCGGAGGCTGCACGCAGCGGTGCGATGGGAGCTCGAGGAGGACGGCGGTTGTGAACGGGGAGATGGTAGAGATCTGGCTGGGATCTCAGGATCTGCTCAGGGTGTTGCCGGAGCCAGCTATGAAGGTGGAGGCAGTGTCCAAGCTGGGCAGGAGGAGGACTCCAGGGATGACAGGTATGCCTCCTTTTGTTATCTGTGCTGTGCTAGGTGGGGGAGGGAGCAGAGATCTTCAGGCAGGTTCTGCCACAAACAGTGCTTCTAAAAGGCAGTTTTAATCTTGTGCTGATGAGGAGGGTACCCAGTTTGCTCCTTGCCTTCCAGCACTGCTGCTCTTTCTCCCTCCCAGAGCTTGGGTGCTGGCTTAGCAGCACTTGCTGCTTGTGGGTATCCCTTGTGGTAGCAGTGTCCCCTGCCGAACGGTCCCTTTTGTGCTGACCCTGAAGGCTCTGACTTGCGGGAGTGGTATGTGGTGGTCAGCACATTCATCTGCATGTGCTTTCCCACGGCGCATTTTCCCCTTTCCAGACACAGCCACGTGTTGTTCTGCAGGGAAGCAGCTCTCCCCACAGGCAGGGCAGCCGAGCTGCGGGTAGAGGTATGGCCGAGCCTGCCTACCACCAGGGGCCAGCAGCACCTTAGGAAACCTAGCAGGGATGGCAGTGAACTCCTGCTCCCCCTGCCTAAAGCTCTAATCTTTCCTGAGCACCGGTGCTCCAACTGGTGTGGGGAGACTTGGAGAGGCATGAGGAGTCAGTATAGACACTGCTGGGCTTTGGGAAGTCTGCTCTCTGCCCTGTGGTTTGGGGACAGCATCTGCTCATGCTCAGCTGTCTGCTCTTTGTGTGAGTTGGGAATCCCAGGCTGGAGATAAGAGTTTGTAAGGCTCTTGTTTCCTGAAGGACATTGGTTTTCCGGTCCTGGTCCGCAGGCATGTGGGAACTATTTGCACTTTCCACATAAAAGAGGGGAGGGAGCAGTGGTTTAGTTTTTGCTCTCCTGTCATTTCTAGGTCCCTGAGGGAGATTGGCTGTGGGAAGAGGCACATGCCTCCATCACAGCATGCTTTCAGCTGGGACATTGCTCATGATACATGCCTGCCTGTGTGTCTGTTTTTATTTCCATCGTAGTGGCCAGTTCAGCAAAGCAGGGAAGGGGTCAAGTGACTGGTATCTGCAGGGATGGAAAACCCTGCAAGTGAGATCTGCAGCCATGCTTGTTGGTCCAAGGTGTGCTGAGGAAGCTGGAAAGAGGCTCAGGCTCAAGTACTGAGGAGGAGAGAGCTGATCCTGCAGCCTGATCAAGGCAGGAGGCAAAGGAGGTGAGGCCAGACTTCTCCATTGAAAGATGGGACATTTGCAGAATGGATGGTATCTTTTTTTTGTGAAATTACATCTAATTCTGGAAAGGCTCAAGAGAAGGCAAGCCAGCCAGCCAACCTGCTCACTCTTCAGCCAGGACAGCCCTCCTTGACTGGGAAAGCCAAGGCAAGCTGATCCCTGCCCTCCTGCGAGATGCCTTCTACGCTTCTTGAAAATGCTTTTTTGGTTGTCCTTGTTATTTAAAAAAAAAGTTTGCATAATAAAGTTGATTCTGAAGGGAAGGTCTCTGACTCACCTCATTCATGCTGTTCTTCATTCACACCTCAGTGGTTCATCCCTCTGCAAACTCTCTCACTGAAGCAAGTTGTTAATAAATTGTGAGGGGGGGAAATGCACCTACACAGCACAAAGAGCACAGTATCTCCAAGCACGGGATGGCATAGCACTGTAGTAGTTGCTTACGCTGTGATCTTGTCCCTGCCTTGACATTTACAAATATTCTCACAAATACCTTGCTGTGTTGTTTTAGGGGCAGGATAAATGGAAGTTACCACTCTCTGGTGAAAGGCTGCTAATGAATGATACCAAGCTCATTACAGAAAAAAGGAGGATTTTTGTGGTACAGCCAAGCTGCTCTAATGGGAGACTCCAGCCTCCCTTGCCTCCTTGTCCTGCATCTGTTGATGTTGCTGCAGTGCGAGTCGGTTCATCTGGTTGATTCAATGGAAGACTGAGCCTGAGGGTGAAGAAGGTAAATAGGCTTCTGTGGATCAGCCAGCTGAACTGATTCATTTTGCTCAAAGGAGGCAGTGAGATCACCTGGCTGGGTGCAAAGAGTTGATGCCAGCCTGCAGCTGAATGTGTTCAGCTGTGTTATGGAAGCACTGCCTTATGAAATGTGTACGTGGGATGTTTGGATCTTGGAAGGGTCGTGGTCTGTGTGCTGCTTTCTGGGCAACAACTCACTTGCCTCTCCCATGCTCCTGCAGGTCCTGTTAGGTGCTTGCTCCATGCACCCCATGGAGGTCTTCCTCCTGCAGAAGATGGGGGAAGAGGCTTTGAAAGGGCTGCGTCTCTTGCAGACAGCTAAATGCTGTTCCAGCTTGGTTTGGCTTTCGGAGTGTGTGCTCTGCGGTGAGATCTCTCTGGCTGATGTGGGCAAGGTAGAGTCTCCCAAGCTGTGGGAACAGAGGAAGGTTTGTGAAGCCTCCGCACCAGAATGCGGTAGGGGTGAGAATGTGATGCCATGTGATGAGGAGAGATTGCTCAGACCTGTTCAGTATTTGGCTTGTGATCCTNCAAGGCCCCCTCCAGCCATCTGCGAGCGAGGTCCTCTAGCAGGGGGCAGCCCTTCCTCAGGGGCGGGGGGATGCCGCTACCCCCGCTGCCTCCCACCGAGGTGCCTGGGCTGGGGAGGGAGGCCGGGAGGCTGCGGGGTTTCCCTCCCCAGGGCTGCTGTTCCCGGCTCAGCCGGGCTTAGCGGGCCGGAAATTGCCCCTCGCTGCGAGTGCGGGAGACGNGGTGCTTGCTCCATGCACCCCATGGAGGTCTTCCTCCTGCAGAAGATGGGGGAAGAGGCTTTGAAAGGGCTGCGTCTCTTGCAGACAGCTAAATGCTGTTCCAGCTTGGTTTGGCTTTCGGAGTGTGTGCTCTGCGGTGAGATCTCTCTGGCTGATGTGGGCAAGGTAGAGTCTCCCAAGCTGTGGGAACAGAGGAAGGTTTGTGAAGCCTCCGCACCAGAATGCGGTAGGGGTGAGAATGTGATGCCATGTGATGAGGAGAGATTGCTCAGACCTGTTCAGTATTTGGCTTGTGATCCTCCTGTGCTGTCCCTATGTGTTGGGGATGCCCTGGTTGGGCATGGGAGACGGCGTGCTTGTTTCTCTGGGGCCTGTATGGAGAAGGCCTCTGAACTTGTACGGCATCACAGCAACTGGCAGCATGCATGCCAGCCTCCAGCAGGCTGTCTGCCCTCCTCCTGGGAGCCTGGTCCTGCTCCTCCTGGAAGCACAGGAGGACCTGCTTGTCCCGAAGCCTGAGTGATTTGGTGGGCAAGCAATATCCCCAAGTCACTGATGGCATTGCCTAGACCTGGCTGTGGTGGCCAGCTCCTGGGCCTGGGGTACTGCTTTGCTGAAGATCTGCTTGGCCTCTGGTCTGCCTCTTGTGAGAGGTAATGCAAAGCTCTTGAGGAACTGGGGAGGTTGGCTGCTTCTCCTGCAGTCCTTGGGGAATGCTAAAAGGCTTCCTCAAATCTGCCCAAGCAGCTTGTTGCCTGGAGGACTCTATCCAGTCGCATGGGGGCTCAGTGTCCCTTTGCTGGGAGCTCCGCTTTCCCCAGGAGCCTCTGGCCCTGGGTCCTCTTTACTACACAGTGGTGCTCCAGCGAGGACTTGTCCGGAGCAATGCCAGGTGGCTTGCTGCTTTGGGGTGCCCGTGTTCCCCCCCAGCTCTGCTGCTGGCAGCACTGGGGGGTTGAACAGGCCTGCTGGGGGACTATGAAGGTGCAGCAAGAGGTGGGGGCATGAAATGCTGTGCAATGAACTCTGTGTTGTGTGACTGGGGTGACAAACTACACTTGGCTTAGTGCTGGCCGAGTGTCCTGGCGGACAGGCCTGGCTCTGCTCCCTAACCATGCGTGGTCTCACTCTCCTGGTGGGATCTCACTTGCCCTGCAGCAAGGCAGCAGTGAGGTAAAATCCCATCAAGGGCGGAAGGTTGAAAACAAGCCTTTGGGAACCTTCTGTCTCCTCCTTAGCTGTCCTTTGTGGTCTGAAGCTGCCACTCCGTGTTTGTAGCCTCTCAGCCCTGTTGGAAGGATGTTGCTGGTGTTGCATGTCTCTGGGCAGACCCTAAGAGCCCTGCTCCCCTCCGGGTGTGCCCTCCCTCAGTGGGCACCCTGCTGTGCTGACTGAGTTGTAGCTCTGGGCTGTTTGGTGTTTGGGATGCCTGTTTCACCAAAATCCTCTCTACCAAAAGCCCCACGGGTGAGAAAGCCTGACTGGGCAGAGGCCAGGTGTAGGGTTGTCTCTGTTCAGCATCTGTGCCTTGTGTGTTGCAGTGTTCTTGGGGGCCAAGAATGCCCACTCGGTCCTGAAGCGCTTTCCCCGAGCCAATGGCTTCCTGGAGGAGATTCGGCAGGGCACCATCGAGCGGGAGTGCATTGAGGAGGTCTGCAGTTATGAGGAGGTCAAGGAAGTGTTCGAGAACAAAGAGAAGACGGTGAGCTTGTCCCGCCCTGCTCCTCAGTGGATGTGTGAGGCACTTACACCTTAGCAAGCTACGGGCAGAGAAAAGCACAGCGGGACTGGCCTTTCCTGTTCCCTCTGTCCTCTTCTGCCTGCAGGCAGCATGCTGCGGCCTCACTTTCCAGCATGATTTTCCCTTCCCAGGCAATGCCCTCGCCTTGGCATTGCCAGGACACCCTGCCCACAGCTGCAGGTCAAGCTGGCACTCCCATGGCATGTGCAGGAAGTTTGTGCTGCTGTCCCCAGGTCTCTAGGTGGGGGTTGACGTCAGCCAAATTTCTCCCTGCTTTGTGTGTGGGCTCTTGGCTGCTGTTGAAATATGCTCCCATCATTTTTTGTGTTGGTTCCCACAGTCAGTTCGGATGTTGGCAGAGCAGCTCACAGCCTTGGTGAGGGTGCTGCAAGGCAGCCAAAAAAACTCTACCTCTTTTGTGGGCTTGGGGACAACAGTGTTTGTTGCTGGTGGTGGTCAGGGGCTGCTGGTCCCATGTGCAAGCACATGATGGTTCCTTCTCTGTTTCTGCTGCAGATGGAGTTCTGGAAGGGCTACACCAACTCTGTCTACTCTGTCAAGGACCCTGGGCACAACACAGAGCGCTCAGACGCTATGTACGTGGTGGTGCCCCTCTTGGGAGTGGCTCTTCTGATAGTCATCGCCCTCTTCATCATCTGGAGGTGCCAGCTGCAAAAGGCTACTCGCCACCGCCCTTCCTACGCCCAGAACCGCTACCTGGCCAGCCGAACGGGACGCAGCCTCCCCAGGGTCATGGTGTACCGGGAGCGGTCACAGAGCCAAGGGGAAACCCAGTATCAGCGAGAAGCAAGCAACCGCGGGGCTGGAGACGGCAGAGCAGGGGGCACCCCTCAGCAAGACGGCACCCTCTGTCCGCCGGAGCATTCGGCCTCTGTCCTCTCCAGACTGTCCAGTGCTACCCCTCCACCTTCCTACGAGGAAGTGACGGGGCACCCGGAGAGCAGCAGCGGTGAAGAGACCAGCATCTCCTACAATGACCCACCGCCGAAATACGAAGAGATCGTGGCTGCTGCCCCCACTGTGGGCAAATAGCGGGTCTGCCTCCCTCTTGCCTCTTCACACACTCATGCTCACACACCCACTCACCCCTTGCCGTGCCCGGGACCCCCTTCAGGTGCCAGTCGGCTCTCCATCTCACTTGTACAAGCTGGTGCCATCACACAGTAGCCTTACGCTCCTTACCAAAAACAGCCGTCCCCAAGCAGGGTGAGGGTGGGATGCGGGGATGGCTCTGGAGTCAACCAGCCATCTCCTTCCCCTTGCTCCTCACTCACATAAGTGCTGCAGCAGCCAGAACAGAGCAGCAGCTTGTTCCTGGCTCAACGCGGGGGTCTTCCCATGGTGCATTTGATTTCCTCACGTCCCCCTCAGACATAACATTTCCCATGATTACAGCCTCACTGCCTCCCTGGGGCTCTGCTCAGCCTTACCCTGTGTGCATACCAGCTCATGGACCTGAGGTACGTGTGGGGCTCGTGTTGGGGTCGCTCCTTTCCATGCCCAAATGAGCAGGGGCTGGTCTGTGATGTGCTGAGACCCCAGTCCTCACTGGGTCCTGTTTTGCTGCTTGGTGCTCTGATTAGCAGTTGGTGATGCAGGATTTCTGTCTGTTCCCGCAGCTGTGACTGGGGAGAAAGTGCCTCCCTTGTGTGCATTTGCTGCCTGGTGGGAGTGGGGAGCCCAGTCCATCCTGCGGTGCCTGTAGTGATATTTGCTGTCGGGAGAAGGGGGAGGGAGCAGTCAGGGAGGTGTTCTGTGATCTCCTAGATCCCTTTGGAAAGGGATGGTGGTCTCGTGGTGGTCTTGTATGTGAGGTAAGTCACTTTGGAACCACCAGAGGTGGCCACATGGCTTTAAGCAGTGGGGGTGCTCCTCCTTCCTCGAGGGTGGCCTGTCTGGTGCCTGCCCCAGAGGCGAGATGCAGGCACAGGGAGGCTGCAGGTATGCTAAACCTCCCCTCTGCCTACCCCAAACCTCTCTGTCCTGCCTGGCCCTCTCTTCGGGGCTCTTGTCCTCCAGAGCAGGCGGGAGGATTGTGAGACCCCTCTGGTGGGCAGAGGACGTGGTGGCCATGGCCACGGTGTGGAGGGCCTGCTGGGAGAAGCGGCTGCAGGGGTGAGAACTGACTAATCGTGTCACAACTGGGGTGCTGGCAGCTGGGGATGCTGGTGGGACGGGAGCAAGGCTGAACCCTGTGATGCCTGACCCCCCAGTGGTCTTGGTGCCAGGGCAGAGCCATGTGCTTTGCTGTGGGACCGGTGTGTCCCCTATTCCTAGGCAGCCACTTTCAGGGTCCATGCAACAGGGCTGTCCTTTCCTAGTATCGTCTGATGGGCTAAAAAGGGGGTTCTGCTCACCAACCCCCAAGACTAGCCCAGAAACTTGCAGCACTGCCACCCCATGGGGTTTACTCCAGCACTGGTCTCCAGCAGCACCGAAAGGCCGTTGTGCGTCCACGGGCAGCCCCTGCCCCGCTGCCTCGCTTGGTCCCAGCGATGCTCTCGCAGTGGGTCCCTCAGCCCAGAGCTGAGGCTTGCCCAGTGTGGCCGTTTCTGGGGCAGGACACAAGCCCGTGGGGTCTGCAGCTGCCCGCACCTTGTCTGTCACTTCCCAGGCCTTCGTGCTGCCTTTCGGCCTTAGCAAATGGGGGTTATGGGAAGACCTGGCAATGAGCGCCAGGGTCAGAGCTGGAAAAGACCAGAGGGAGACAGAGGGGCACTCTTGGATCCTCTGTCTTTGATGCGTGGTCATTATCCTTGCGGTTTGTATTCTGTAAAACTTGGTATATTTCTGTGCAAAAAGGTATTTATTAAAAAATCCTCACTGTCTGAGTGGCACAGGGTGACTTTTTCCCGAACAGGCAGAGGGATGTCTGGCTGGGCGCAGTTGGATTTGCATCTCGGGGCTGAGCTCTGCGGGGCGATGGAGGCAGCTGTGGGATGGTGGCACCACCACCCCTCCAGGCACACTGCAGCACAGTGCCCAGCGAGGAGGGGACCCTCTCCTCTGTAGGGTGGGTGGGGGCTGGAGCCCCAGGTGTGCAGCCGTGGGGCTGGGAACGGCACCCTGCATCGGGCAGGAGCTTCCATGGGCACGGGGTGCAGCTTTTGGTTAGAACTGGAGAGTGTCCTATGAGCCCTGGGTGGTAGGTGAAGTGGGGGGGGATTTCCGAAAGGCTGGGAGGGGATTTGGGCACACAGCTCATCTTGATGTTCCTCTGTGTGCTCCTAAACCTCTTAGATAATCCGCTTAGATAATCCCCTTTAAATAGCAAGACTAGGGCAGTGTGGGATTTATTTTAAACCCTTTCAAAACTGGATTTTATGGTCAGGCCTTGGACTCCATCCCCGTTCGGAAGCATTTAAAACCGTCGTTCAACCCAAACAGATCGTTTTATCGCTGCAGACTCCACGGAGAGGCAGAAGAGATTAGCTCTGGCACGGCTCAGCGTTGGACGGCCGCAGCCGCTGGTGCTGCCTGGGGAAACCGGGCTCCTGCGGTGGCATGGGGACGTGGTGCAGATGGGATGGCCGCAGTGTTGGGGTCCCACAAGGAGATGGGCTGAGCCCTCCTCACCTTCGGGAAGACGTGTGGGGTTGTTGGCCTGCAAACATCCCTGCGTGGCACAGGCATGGAGGTGGGAGGCACTCGGTGATGCTCCTGGGTTTGCTTTTGTCCCCCAGGTTTGAGCGGTCCTTTCACCCAGGCTGGTAAACGTATTACTTCTGGGATCAGGGAAGAAGAAAGTCTGGGTAATATCTGTGGGGGAGCAATTTCTGCAGGGGGACAGGCAGCAGGAGCTGCCCCCAGGGCTGCCATTTTCCTGCCAGCGCCGGCTCGGTCCCCGCCACAAAGCGTCCCTTGTGCAGCCGGGGCTGTGCGCAGCGCTTGGTGCCAACAGCGAGGTCCCTCTGCGCCGGGGGAGAAGGCGGCTCCTGGGACCGGCCGGAGGGGCTGTGCCCGGAGCTGGGGCCCTGCCAGCAGCCGGCTGCCCGCTGTCCCGGGGAAGGAGCCGGCTGGGGAGCACCTGGCGGCTCGCTAAGCAGCCCGGCTGTGGCTTTAAGCGTGCCCCGGCGGGCTGCCAGGATGGGAGGGTTTGTCCCGGCTGACATCACCTCCCGGCCGGCCGCACGGGCAGGAAGAGCTGCTGTTTACAGGTGGGGAAGTTGCTTTAAACGGCAAAAAAAAGAAAAAAAA
>VXAL01002571.1:13012-126362 GCA_013399475.1 Chauna torquata
TACAGCTTATTTTTTTTTTTTTTTTTTGTCCTTGTAGCTTAGGCTCTCGGACCCTGCTTCTCCCTGCTTCTCCCTCCCCTCCCGTCCCTTTGCTCTTTGGGAGCTGCAGCAGTTTCGTAAACGTTTAGAAAATGAACGGCTCTTCCCTTTCAGATTTATTGTTCTTAATATATGCTGGTTTCCTGGAGAGCTGGCTGAAGAAACGACCCAAGGTGTTTGTTCCTTTAAAGCACCAGAACCGAAGGAGAAACCCAGTGGCTGCGGTGGTGGTGGGCCGTGGGACCGGATGCCCGATGTAGGTTTCTGCTGTGGGAGTGACACCTCCCTGGGACAGTCCCAGGACTTAACGCCCCCCTCCCAGGTGGGGCTTCCTGCAAAAATCCTCCTCCTCCGAGGTTTTGGGAGACGCAGGGTGTGTGTGGTGACACCAGTCTTGGCTGGCATCACCCACGGCAGGTCGGGCCTGGGCAGGGGTAGTCAGTCGGAGAAGGTGTGGGGCAGCCAGGTCCTGCAAGCCTGGGGGCTGCTGTGCCCCCCCGACACCGCATCCCTGCAGTGCCTCCCTGGGCAGACCCGGTTTGCAGGGACGGGGGTCTCATTTCCACGCAGGTGCAAGCAGGAAACTGCCGCAGCTGATGCTGGGCAAATTTCTGTCTCTTTAATTAAAAGGTTTTTAATGATGGAGGAGGAGAGAAGAGAGCGAGGTGATCGCTGGAAGTGCTCATTATTGCAGACACGGAGCCGGTTCTGCTGCCCTCGTGTACCTGGAGTTACAGGGCCTGGCAGCTGGTGCCGTGGGATGGGATCGGTGGCTCAGGGCTGCATCTCCCGTGGTCCATGGGGCTTCAGGAGCGATGCTGCTCCCCGGGAAGGTAGCAGGGTGCTGGGGCTAAGGCACGCGAGGAGGCAGCGCTGGTGGCAGTGGGTGGCCCTGGCTGCTGCTGGCTGCGAGCAGCCTGGTGGGCTGGAAATACAGGCGTCAGAGACCTGGGCACTAAAAATAGACCCCGACGTGATCAAAGAAGGCAGGGCCCCTGCACGCTCCAGCTCCTCGCCTCCTCCTGGTCTCCCCCTCCAGGCTCTGAAGAGGAAAGCCTTCCCTTCCCCAGCTGTCCGGGCTGTGCTGGGGGCAGGCAGCCCCTTCCACAGTAGAGATTTCAACCTAGAAGCAAAGGGGGACCTTTTTGGGCACGGTGAGATCAAAGAATGGCAGCAGGGAGGGCTGAGGGGGCTGTGGCATGCTCGGGGCACCTCACTTGGCTGGGGTCTGGCAGAACCCAGAACAATAAGTCAATAACATCAAGAACAGTAAATTGGAAATGGAAGAGCCAGAGGGGCTGGGGAGCTGTGTCCCTCCTTGGTGCCAGTCCCCTCCCTGGAGAGGCAAGCTGCTGGCCTCGGGATGCTCGGGATGAGGTGGCTGTGGTTTTTGTTTCCCTCTGGGAGAATGGCTCAGTGTCTGACAGCTCTGCTTGAGGCTAAGTCCATCCTATTCATTTTCTTGGCGTGGGTCACTCGAGGAGATGGGTGGGAATGGGGGACGGCCCTAGGGGTGAAAGTGTGTGTGCAGACAGTTTAGTCCTCGGTTTTTCCTGTGGTAACCTGGAATTTCATCACCAAAGCATGTGTTTTGTTTTTAGAAAACCTCACTTTTCCTCGAAGGTGTGAGAACACAGAAATGTGCTCCCAGCCCTCCAAAACACTTTACTTCTGGATGGAAAGTGCTTTTTTTCTTTTTTTTTTTTCCCCCCAGTAGTTTTTTAGTGTATGCTGTGCTGCTTTACTCCCACAGGTGTGCTGAGTTATTGCCCTTGCTGTAAGTTGAGGCAACAGGAGGAGGCATGAAGCTTGTGCCTTGCTCCCAGCACACACAGGAGCTTTCTGCTGTCTCATCCTGCTGGGCAGGAGTTCCCACCTGCAGCAGCCCCTGTGCCCTTGCCCCAGCCAGCTGGGCTCCATGGGTCACCCTGTTCTCCGGGACAGACACCGTAGGAGTTGTCTTTGTTGTTGTTTCTGCCTGTGTTTAACTGCCTTATAGCACGTGTGTTGTCCCTGTGCGGGTGCCAGTTTTGAAGAGCTGCTTGCTACCACTTTCTCTCAGTCTGCTGCTTTCTTTTTGCCTGTGTGGAACCCCAGGCTGCTCAAGTAATCTGAGGAAAACAAAAAGATGTGGCCGTTTTGGGGACTGGACCTGAACCGAACCCGCTGTGACCTGCTCTTCACGGAAGCCATCAATCAGAGGATGCAGGTCCCCAACAGGCTGAAGGTGGCAGACGGCTTCAGCCCTGTGGATGAGGAGCCCACGACCGAGGATGTCCCTCCTTCTCTTCGGATGCACATCCCCGATAGGATCTCTCTTGCAGGTAATGTCCCGGGTTGTTTTTTGGGGTGGCTGAAGTCTGATGGGGCTCTATAGCATTCCAGGGAGAAGGATTGTTTTGTAAACCTGCAATGGTTTGCTTTGCAAGAGGAGAGGAAAGAGGCAGATGCTGTAGTCAGCTTTCTTCTGGAAGGTAGGGCGGGATGGTGGAGAGACACCTGGGGAGAGGTGGACCAAGGTGACCAGTAGAAGGCAGGAAGGGCCTTAGATCCAAAAGGTGAGGAGCAAAAGGTGGAGGCATCTCCCTCCACATCTCTTACAGTTCCCTCTTGGTCTTTGGTGGACTCCCTGCTTTGGGATGCAGAGACGCATGGTCCTGCTCTTTGAAAACAGTTCCCAAACCTTGCTTTCCTGGAGTGGTGTGTCCGGTTGCTTTCCAGTCTGTGCCTCTCCGGGCTGTCCCACTCCTTGCAGCTGTGGGATGTGGCTTTTGAGGTGCATCTAATAACTCTGGACACAGGGCTGGCTCTCCTACGTGGGAGAATCTCTCTTCCCTCCTGTCCGGAGGACAATGGGGCACATTCAGGTTGGTTTAATTCGTCCCTCTCTCCTCTCTTGTAGAAATATCAGATGCTGGTCTGAGGCCTATCCTGCTGGACCAGAAAGGGAAGGTCCCCTCTGTTGTGGCGCACATGTCCCCGGACTCCTCAGCTCAGCCCGCTGCCCCTGGGGAGATCCCTTTTCTGCACATAGCCGGCAGATCAAGCTCCCAGAAGCGCAGACGATTGGTACTGTATCGAGAGCGGGCGGGCTTGCCTGCACTGGCAAGGGGGGGGCAATCCCAGCAGCTGGTTTTCTCTGTTGGTCTGTTCTCAGCCCAAGCCAGAAGTCATCTTCCAGCGTGCTACCTCCTCCCCATGGAGGGTGCTAGCACCAAGGGTGTAGTGGGATCTGTTTCTACCCCATAATCAGTACACAACTGAATACTGGGTCATCAATTCAGCCAGACATCCACTGCTTTTTGTGAGCAGAAGATGGGCTGAAGTAGGTGCAGTCCCCCACAGCCTCCTTCTGGTACTTTCGAAGTCCCTTCCCAACCACTGTTTCTCCTGGATGGAGTGTAAGATGGAGCTGTTTCATTGCTGCCTCATAAAAAATTCTGGTGTTGGAGTTGAAAGAGACTTTTACCTAGTGGGTAACTAATTCAAAGAGATGCCTCTGATGTGGGTAGAGAAAGGCTTGTTTTGGATGCTGGAGCTGCTGATCTGCCTTCTCAAGTGCTTTCACCTCCCTAAAATTCAAGAGCCATTTCTGGACACGTCAGGTTCAGGTCTTTCTCTCCAGAATACACCTCCTTTGCTGACCCCCGTCCCACTTGAGCACGTCTTCCCACCCACTCCAGCATCATCTTGCTGGGCTGGGGCTTGTGCAATGCCACTGAGCGCTTTCCCCGTGCTGGCAGGGTCCTCACCCTGCAGGCTGCCTGGGGCACAGGGCTAGGCTCACCTTGTGCGGGCTCTGCCATAACGCGGTTGTGTTTGATGCCAACAGGGCCACCACAGCAGCAGGACGCGGCGGGAGAGGACTCCAGGTGACTGTGCCCAGCTGGCCTTGCACAGCCCAGGCCAGCACCATGAGCGGTGAGCATGAACCCAGAGTGGTTTGGGGCGGGCAGGGGCCAGCATCTCCTGGGGTCCGTGGTGCTTTGATGTTCTCTGTTGGTGCCCCGAGGTGGGGTGGATCCAGATCAGGGCTGGTCCCACTCTGGCACGAAGCTGGTTAAGAGGAAAGAGAGGTTTGGTGTTGGTAAGGAGAGGTTTATGGCAGGCAGCATTGGAAGGCAGCTGTGCTGCTACCTGGGGTGACGTGCTGCCATCTGAGATGCAGGACAGCATGTCCCCACTCACAGCTCGGTGGCAGCGCTGTTGGTCCTTGCCTGGCCATTGGGCTAACAGGACCTTGCTGCCTACTGCCTGCTCTGACTGGTCCCAGTTTCTCCAGCTCTTCCCATCTTCCTCCCAGTGCTTGGCATGGCAGAGTGCTGGGGGCTAGGGAGAGGTGACGACCAGCGAACAGGCGCCAGGGCTCAACCGAGTTTCTACAAGGACTGTTGAAGCTTGCAGCGCCTTGCAGCTAGGATGGGCTAAGAGCACATTTGCTTTTCAGCTCTTTGTGTGTAGCTCGTGATCAGTAACGCGGTTAAAGTCATCCTTTCCTCGTGGCCTTGGGCTCTGGATTCTATCCAGTGAAGAGAATTCTTTCACATTTAATCCCAGAGCAGGGCAGTCTTTCTTCTAGAAGTCGTGGGCTGTCCTGGGGTGGCAGGAGAGGTGTGATGGTGAAGGTCTGGTTATCGCACAGCTGTGGCTGGCTTTGGAGGAGCCAAGTGACTGCCTCTGAGCCTGGGCTGCTGGAGGGGCTTCTCTCGCCTGGTGACATGGAGGTCTGGGTGCCGATGGCATTGCCCTGAGATGCTTGGAGCTGCCACGGGGATGAAGGGCCCCGCCAAACACCAGGCTGTGCTGGTGCTGTACAAGGCCAGGAAGTAACCGGTGCAGTTCTTGTGCACCCCAGGCCGGACGCGTGCCCCCTGCCCACTCGCTGCACCCCGCTCCCCCTCTTCGCCGAGACGGGCAGAATCTACTCCCTGCAGAACATCTTCCAGACCATGTACCTCCTGGGCCAGGTGCTCTACCACCGTGTCCAGGACTCCCTGCAAGACCCGATGCCGTCCAGGTGACTTCGGCTCGTCCCGAGCCACCTCCCTGTCACTCTGCAAGGACCTGCCTTTGCCTTGCTGAGGCAGGAGCCAGGCATGAGCTTCGTAACCCTCACGGGAGCCATGCGGCAGGATGCTGCCGGGTGGCTGCCCCAGTCTCTTCTTGCCTATCCTGTCTGCCAGCTTTGGGTACCTGGTGCGGTCAGGCTGGGTGCACCCTGCTAACCCAGCCAAGCTTGTACCTCCTGCTTGGCTTAATACCATTCCTCTGGTTACCCCAAGTGACATAACACCTCCTGTGACACTGCTGGGTTTCAGCTGCTCTTCAGTGCTACTTTTTCTGCATGCCTTGGTAGCTCGATGGAGAGAAATGTGGGAAGGGAATCAAAATCCAGGACAAATGGCCCAGTCCAGATCCTGTCACCACGACACCCTCTCCTGCAGACTCACAGCAGCAGTGGCTGTGTCTTGGTTGCTCTAAACAACCTTTTCCGTGAACTGTCTGCACTGAGGTACTCAACCCAGAGCTGATGCTCTGGCCAGGATCTCCCAGCTGTCAGCGTGCCTGCGTGCTCACTGGAGCAGGTCTGCAACGACCTCGGTATCTCCGGTTGTTCTCTAAGGCTGCTGAGCACCCAGCAGTCTGGAGGAATGTCTGAATACTTCTAATTCTCCTTCAGCAAAACCTCCAGGCAGGCGGGGAGGAGAGGGAGCATCCATCATCCGCACCACCCTGGCACGTTGTACCTTCCCCCCCCAGCTGGAGCGGAGCTGCAGGCAGAGCTGGCTTCTGTCTGCAGATGACGCCAGGTGACAGCCAGCACACTGTTTAAAAGCAGGGACATCTTCACATGTGGCTTTTTTTGACAAAGCCTGGGCATGCCATCTGATCTGGTTAGTGGCCATGTAAGACCTTCTCCGTCCTCCTGTCAGCCATGGAGGAGTTTTAGCCACGGTACCACGGGAGGTGGTAACTTGCAGAGCCGCTGGAACACAGCGGGGTGAGTCCTGCGCCTCTCCCCAGCTCTCGATCTCCCTTTGAAGCCAGGCACCTTAAACACTTCTTCTTGGTACTTTACATTATTTCAAATGCATATGGTGTCTCTTTTGTACCCCCCCAGCAATAAAAATAAAAAATGACTGAGCTGACTTGTTTATCCTGAAATTTTAATAAAGAAAACTCTGGCCTCGGATGGAGACTGGAATATTTCCATGACAGTGACCTCTTGAAGGGTATGAGTCATCGGGAGGTAATTTCTAGTCTCTACTATAAAGGGTGTTCACCTGTGTCAACTGGGATTTTTCAATTAAAAGCTGCAGGATATGTCCAGTTTTAATGGCTTTGTGCTGGGGGAAATTGGATTTTCTTTCTGCTGTGACTTTCATATTATACCATGGCTACATTATGTGGAGGTATTATCTCATAAATGTATTTTCAGACAGATTCCTTGAATCTCCGCGTACTTTTCTGGCTTCTCTTCAGTGAGATCAACATCAGGATGCAAACAGGAATAAATTCCCCCCTCTATGAGGTCCCCAAGGGAGTGGTGTTAGACACCCATTAACCCATAATGTATCAGCGAGTGCTTGTGGGAGATATTGGTGAGTGCAGGACAATTTTGGTTTATAGACGAGCTCATGTAAGGCTAGCCTATGATGATAGGAACAACAGACTGAACATGGCAATTTGATTTTTCGCTGTGGATCTACTTTATTTTGTGGCTTGGTGCCTTGGGTCCTGGAGCAAGGCTGTGTCTCCAGGGGATGCTCATCCATGGCCTCTGCCAGTGCAGCAGCTTGTCCCAGCGGTGACCCCTTTGTTTGCAGGGATGGAAGAAAGTGGTGCATGGATGGGATGCTAGTTTATGTTCCCAGTAAAATTTGCTGTGAGGGCAAAAGGCAATACTTTTTTGTGGGGGAGCTACGGGAGAGGAGCAAATCCTTGTATCGGCAAACACAGGACCCTTTTCTGCTGGCTGACATACTTGCTCGGATAGGTGTCCCCAGCTGATGGCTGCTTCCCAGCAGCTGGATCCTCACCTGCTGATGTAAATAATACCATCCCTCCATTTTGTCATTGGCCATGTGATCTGTATTTGCCTGACTTGCTCTAACGATGATTTATCCTATCCTCAGTGAATTCCTCTGGCTATAGAAAATGGATGCTGGGTAAATATCATGTTTTCTCTCTGTTGGGCCTCTAAAGAAATATAAGCATGTGTTTTTACTGTTGTCTGCCGTAGCATGTGCTGTATGTTTTGTTGCGATCACTACAGGGTGCATGGTGGAGGGGTATAAATATGCATGATGGGGGCTAAGAAGAAATCGACAGATGCTGTGCAAGTGCCATTTCCCCTCTCCTGATGCTGCATCCAGACGGCACGACCTGGGCATGCATGCACTGCCTGCATGGCTCGGCTCCCCGTGGCAGTGCCACGTGTGCAGGAAGGTAATGGCACCTCTCGAGCAGTGTTTGCATCTCTGTTTTTCTCCCCCAGCTCCCAGGAGGCTGGCCCAGCCCCGGAAAGCTCCCTGGAGGAGGTTGGCACAGCTGAGATGGCAGCAATGAGAAAGCAGGTGAGAGGAGGTGAAGGCCTGCAGATGTTTTCTGGGAAAGCTGCAAGAGGGTGGATGAGGGCGCTCCAGGGACCTGTTGCTCAGGCCAGATGTGCTGGCGTTGCCAAGCTAGCCCTCGGTGATGCTTCTCATGGAGAAGCAGGGGATAACTTGCATGTGTTGCCCACCAAGCTCTTCCCTTGAGGGGCTGCAGGGCCACAGGAGACAGCCAGACCCCCCACCTGCTTGCAGTAAATGGTTCAGGTGTTCTTCTGATGGGAAGGACCTTTTCCTAAAGCATCCCGTTATGCAGAGGTAGGGCTGCTAATTCTCCCACGCTGCTCTAGAAAAGGAGGACCTGAAGAAGGTGGCAGCTCCCATCCCTCTCTCCGTCGCTGTCCCTGTGCCTGTGCCCTGCGCCGTGCCGCAGGGCTGGTAATGGCCCCGCTGCTTTCCTTGCAGCTGACGAGGATCTCGGGGAGGCTGCGCGTGCTGGAGGAGCAGTGCAACGCCTGGCGGCAGAAGGAGGCCCTCATCTACTCCGTGCTGATCTCCGCCTGCCTCGTCAACACGTGGCTCTGGCTGAGGAGATGACTTTCTGTGTCCCAGCCTCCCTCGCCCACGCTGGGCAAGAGCAGGGAGAGGATCCTTGCTCACACACTTGCAAACAGTAAAACCGTGTGTTTCTTCTGAACTTGAGCTGCTTTTTGCACTACAGGCCCTTGAGGATCAGTGTCCTTCGGGCCCTGATGACAAGATGCCACTCTTCAGCATCAGAGGTGGGAGAGGTGAAACCATGAAGCTGGACCTTGTGCCACAGCAGCTGGAGATGGGTGTCAAGGGGTGGGGGCGTGTGCCAAGGAGTATGGCCCAACGTGCGTAGTCCCAGGGCTGGGCTGTGACTGTAAGTGCTCTGTGTACGCTAGCAACCATGTTGTGTGTTTGATGGGGTCAGTGCTCGTGTGGAAAGCTGCTGTGAGGAGGCTGGGTCTCATAAGAAGTTGGTGGAAGGTACAGGAGGCATCTGTCCTGCACAGAGCTGTGGGAGACCCTCTGCCCATTGGGCTGTCTGCTGGAGGAGGTGCAAAGCCAAGGCGTTGGGTCTTTGTGGACACTGGGCGTGTTACAGTCTTAGGCCATGGTCGGTCTGGTCTCTTGACCACATCCCAGCTTGGACAACTCACTTTTGCCCCCCCCAAAATTCTTCAGCCAATTGCTGTGGTCTTTTCCTCATCTCCCACCCCAAAAGCTTGTGCAGAGTAGCTGGGTGTTTTTAAACTGCTGTGAGGTTTTCCTTTCTTCCTTGAGCAACTGCCCTTTAGTTGATGTAGTGCTGCCAGTTCTCCCCTGCCAGGATAGCACCTGCTCTGGGAGGGATGGACCTGAAGGAGCTGGGGGCTCCCATCCCCGCGGCCACTGCTGTGCCACCATCTCCTCGGCTCCCAGCAAGCTGGAGGCTGCTCAGCAGCGGGGTTGCAAATGTTCAGGTCCAAAGCGACTGTAAGTGCGCTGCTGAACTCTGGGCTTACCCAGGAGCTTGGCTTTTTCCCAGAGAGATTTAAATGGGAAACCTCCCCACGGTGACTCTCTGGATTGTAAGACTCGTAACAGCAGTGCTAGCACAGGCCGTGGAAAGTTGCCCATTTGGGCAGCGGTAGGTATTTGTTGGGTTGCCAGTGCCAGAGGGCAGGATCACTCCCAGGTCTGCTGCCAAGCTGCAGCTTCGGCACGGGTGCAATAACACAGGTGAGGGGAATTCTTGGCCCAGATGCTCTATAGCTAAAAACAAGCCTAGTTCAACAGCTCTGCTGTTTCTTTCCTTCCTTGGAGTTTAGGAACACTTGGATTCAAGGTGAATTCGAGACTCTTGGTGGTTCATGCAGCACATCTGCTGGCGGTGTGCCTGCAGGCTCAGGGCAGGTCTTGGCAACCGGGCCTCTCTGTTCCACCTAGAAATGATTGTAGCTGGATCTGCAGGTCACCCAGATGTCCCAACAGCTTATTTACAGACATGGATGCCTAGGTGTTTCCTGCCTGCAACTGCATCAAGCATCCATGACTGTAAATCTGGCAGCTGGACATTCACTAATAAATAACTGTCTCGCAAGTAATTGCAGGTCTGAACCTGCGGCTGATGTCTGGGCTGAGGAGAGCGCTGGGATTTACTGCAGGCGAGAGCTGGGGTGGGGGGCTGGCTCGGCGTGCCGTGCCGCGGCGGGGTGTGCGTGAGGGATGATGTGCTGGTGCAGAGCTGGTTCCCATGGCTTGCAGGATGTGGTCAGGCTGGAAATATTTGGAGGTAAGGTGATCAAACTGTATGTGTTCCTGAAGGGTAATTATTGGCAGGTTGTAGGGGATAGAAGATGACTTTTATGTAAGGTGTATGTCCGGGTTTAAATCTGGGAATACTGACCCATGAAATGCATATTTTAATAAACTCTTTGTGTGCTGGACATGTCTCTTGTACCGACTGTGGAGCCTGGTCCTGGTATCCAGACGAGTGGGGATGGGTGAGGTTTGTTCCCTTGCCAGCAGGACTCTGACGTGGTGGTGGATGGCTCAGCCACACAAGCTTATTTAATCAGACCTCTCCACCTGGACAGTGTGGAGCTGAGGGCAGCGAGGACCGGACAGCCTGGGGACAGGTGTTCTGGGGATGGAAGGAGGGTGAGCTGGGGATCCAGAGCTGAAAAGCAGCTCCTGGAGCTGTTGAGATCTACCACACCTCTTCCAGCTCTGTCCCCGCCGCACCGGCCTCTCCTGCTGCAGCATCCCACCTCCCTGCTGCCCACCTGCAGCCCTGCCCCGGAGTGATGCTGTTATTTACTTCCTCTCTCTCTCCAGTGCAGGCACGTGTTGCAGGGCTTGGGTGTCCCCTAGGCTGGCTGCCACAACAATGTGCACAGAAAAAGAAGCGTCTTGTGCAATATGGCACTCAAGGGAGTTGTGGGATGTGCACCGAAGGGGCAGAAGCAAGCAGGCTTCTGGAGTTCCCGTGCTGTTTTTGGAGATGGCTGCGGGTAGGGAGCAAAAGGAGAGGTGGGGAGGGGGACATGTGCTGCTGCCGGTGCTCCTGGTCTGCGAGCTGTGCCCAGCGCCTGGGTCTGTGGCATGGGGGTGAGAGCAAGGTGACGTGTCCCTCCTGCCCAATGCTGCTGCCAGCCCTGGCCAAGGCTGCAGAAGTTCCCCATCTCTTCAGGCTCCCTGCTGCCAAGGGGCAGAGAGATCAGGAGAGGTGGTTATCAGACTGGCTGCCAACTGGTTATCAGAATGGCTTTGTCAACAAAATAAGAGGGCAGAGACCAGTGAAAGGCACACTTCATGATCATCATCAGACTCGACAGCTCTCTTCTCTGGGACTCCTGAGCAGCAAATCTGACCTCCTGCTCCCTGAGCACGAGAAGAGGTAACTGGGTGGAGGGGAAGGAGGAGTGGCGGGGGAGAAAGGGACGCGTGGGCAGGGAAGCGGAGCAGCCCTGAGCAGTGTGCGTCCCTCCTCCCCTTTCATCCCTGGGCACACAGCCGCTGCGACTGACTCCTCTGACGCGTACCGAGCTGCTCGGGGTGTCAAGAGAGCTCAGGGGCCGGGTGTGTGCTGTAGCGAGGAGACACGCACGCACGTGTCACCTTCCCCGAGCACCGCGGGGGCCACTCTCCAGCCGAGTCCCTTGCTTGGGCTGGGGAGAGGGGTAGCACCGCTCAGCCAGGTGCTCCGGAGACAGCCCAGGAGGCTCCCGGGGGAGGATATTCCCCATCCACCTCTGCTAGCCCATGTGAGGCGGCAGCAAAACGTTGGAGACCCCAGTGGACGCCGGGCTCGTAAGTGGACAGCGGTGGCATCTTGGTGGCGGCTCTGCCCCCCCGGGGAGGTGGCTTGGGCTGCAGGCAGCTCTGCACGCGTGGGCTCCCAGCAGCACGCTGCGTGCGTGACTGTGTGTGCACAACGGGGACCCGGGCTGGGTGTGCCAGCAGGGGCGTGCAAGGCATTGCCCGCGCCCATGCAGAGCATTGCCCATGGGCTGCGCTGTGAGAGCACCAGCGTGCTGTCCCCAGGAGCCTGCCTCATCCGTGGCTGTGGGACATGGAGGGCTTGCTGTGCCCCCCGGGGGGGAAATTTTTACCCTGTTCCTGCCCTAGGCAGGACTGGGAAATGTGTTTGTGCCTTTGCATCCTAAGCGGGTGTCAGGCTGCGGGTGCTGAGGGGTGTGTGCGATGCTGGGGCCAGACGAGCCCCGCAGGGCATCTCTCACTCTTTAGATAAATAAGCTCCCAGATTTAACAGCTCCACAGCAGCCTCTGAGCGTAAACATAAAGTTTTCTCTGCTGCTCTCTGAAAAAAGATGGTAGCACCTGCCAGCAGGAACCTCAGCAAGGTGCTTTATTATTATTATTATTTCAAATAGCAAACCTTAATTGCCAGCGCAGGGACAATTTCTGCTGTGCCAAGAGGTGGGTGTCCCTGGGCGGACTGCCAGCAGGTCGCAGTGCCTGGGGAAGGAGGGCTGCTGCTCGGAGGCAGATGCCCTTGTACGTGCAAAGCCTACCTCGTGCTGCTGCATGACAGCATGTCCCCACCAGGGCTGGTCTTGTTCTTACGTCCCTCCTGGAGTCTATTTTCTCGCCCTTGGGCAGGCAGCGGGAGCAGGTGCCCGTACCCGGTGTGCTGTGGGAGAGCTGCAGGCTCGTCGCTAGGGCACGGCTCGCTGTGGATGCTGTTGCCCTGGCAATGGCTGAGGAGCCCAGGAGATGGGGAGAGCATCTTTCAGGGGCCGCGGGCAGATGTGGGATCGCCTGGGGAGGGTGAAAAGCCCTGCAGGACTCTTACTGTGGTGTCAGCTACATGGGAAACACAAGGTGGGCACATCCCGTGGGTTTTGCCCCCTCTCCTCCCATGCTGTGCCGTAACTCGGTGTTCAAACCACCCGCTGTGTTCTGCTCCCTGCACTCCTGGCTGCTCTCTGTTCTTTCCAGGTCCCCAGCGCAGGTGTGTGCCCGTGGTCTCCTCGCACGGAGGATGACGGCCAAGAGTAACGGCCTGCACAGCTCCCCGGCCGGCCTCCGCCCCTGCCCACCGCTCCAAGCCCGAGCAGGGGGTGACGCGGAGGGGACGGAGCTCAGCGCCAGGAGGTCAGGATGGGTCGGAAGAGGGTGGCACTGGTGGGGCAGGGTCAGCTCAGCGCGTGCCGAGACCGGGCGTGGGTCTGGGGGCACGGGCAGGGCTGCGATGGCAAACCTCAGCTGCCTGCTTCCTCTGGTTCATCCAGCGCGGCTGTGGGCAGGTGCTGGGACACGCAGCGTGGCCGTGACCCTCTCTTCTCCCTGCTGCAGGACCTGCTCGACCCAGGATGAGGCCTCCTCGGAGCTGCAGAGCGGGGCTTCTGCGGCCGGAGGGGAGCAGCCGGCTGCCCCTGCTTTCCAGGGCAGGCGAGCCCTGGCCAGGTACCTGCTTGTGCAGCTGGGCTGGGGTGCAGGGACAGGTCCTGTGCTCCATTTCCAGAGTGTGGAAAGGAAGCTGGAGAGCTGTTGCACAGGCTCTTGGCTGAACCTGAGCTTTTCGTGCCTGCCTCTGACACTTGGGGCTTGTTTGGGGTCAGGATCCCCTCCCGCTGTGTAGCACTTCAGGGTTGCAAGGACCAGCGTTGTGAAATGCTGCTCCATGCCCCAGTGCCCATGGAGGGGGCTGTGGGAGAGGACCACGCCTGGGGGCTCCCTTCCCTTGCAGGCAGCCTAGCTCTGCCCCTGTCACCCACACATTCCTCGTGTCCCCGTGGGAGTGACGGCGGGATTCGGGGAGGAGCCATGGGATTCTGCCAGGGTGGGACCTGACGGGTCGTGCTCCTATATTCTTGGTCCCACACCATCACTGCAAGGTGCAGAAAGACGATGCTTAGGCATATAAGACCTGCTCAGCTGTAGCCCCCTCGCTTGCTTGCAAGCTTTAGCTTTCTCTTTGCTCTGTGGACACCTCCTGACTCTGCCTCTCTCCCTCGTCCAGGATAGTCCGGCTGGTGCTGGTGCTGAGGGACTGGGCCAGCAAGAGTTTGCATGAGGAGCAGCAAAGGCCTGACCCCTTCCTTGAGCGCTTCCAGGGTCCTGAGCTCCAGACAGTGGCTGCAGATGCCAGCAGTGATTCGGAGGATGAGGAGACCGAGGAGAAAAACAAAAAGTAGGGTCCCTTCCCTGTGACCCGGCCACCCTGGGCTGGAGATCAGCCACGCATGGTGCTCTGGGTCTCCCAGCAGTGATGGCAAATGGAGGTGGATGGTGCACAGGGAAAGGGGCAGGGACAGGGCTGCAGGAGCCCTGGGGCCATGGGTGCAGCTCTGCCCAGCAAGGGGCAGGTAGGGCAGCAGCAGTGGGAAGGGCCCCCCTGCCCTGGCAGACCTCCCCCTGCTGTCAGAGCAGCTCAGTACAGGGGCTGGAGTTTGAACCCAGCCCTGGGTCCATAAAAAGATGCGCCTGCAGCTTGTGCATATGAGGAGCTGGGGAGAAGCCAAGGAATGTGGGGTCACCACCCAGGAGACCACAGCAAGCATGAACTGATAGGCTTTTCCAGCCTCACTCATCATCTGCAGGAGGAAGGGAGATGAAGGGAGTGCATTTGCTGCCCGTTTCCCCCGCCTCTGAGGGCAGACACTGTGACGGAAGCTTGCTGAAAAGGCTCTTTCAAATCCAGCCCTTTCATCTCCTTAGCTCACACTCCTGGTGAAAAGCAATAACCTGGTTTTTCTTCTGCTGGCTGATTAAAGGGCAAAGCTCATGGACTAGTCTGGACCCTACCATTATACATGGTAATTAAAACACCAAGAAATGATTGTTTTCTATAGGAGGAAAATATCAGAGCCTTGTATCTGGGTTTTTACTAGTCATGGAAAAAAAAGCGTTCTACTCTGCTAGGCTAAGGGGAGCTTGTTAATTATCGGAGGGAGAGGAGCTGATGTGTGCCGTGAGAGGGCTGCTCCATGCTGGCGGGCTCCTTGGGAGAAGCTGCGTTGTCCAAGGTGAGGATGCGTCTGCAGGGGATGCAACAACAGAGCCACGTGCTGTCACCTTATGGCCAGTAAATGCTGCTGGTCTGCCAGCTGGCTTCATGTAAGGATTAGGATACAGGTCCCTGGGCTGGGGTGCGTGTGTGTATTTAGTGCTGCCCTACAAACTTCAGAAGAGAGAGCACCGTGGCTCACTGGGATGAGCTCCTGGGGAGGTGGCGGCAACTTCTGCTGTTTTCCAGGTCCTCAGTGCAATAGGTGAGAATAGCCCCAGGTCTGGTAACGCTGAGCATGGAGCTGCTGTTCATGGCACGGGGAGCCCCCACGGCTGCAGAACGGGGTGCAGAGCCTTCAGGATCAGGCGAATGGCTATCCCCTCTTTCTGGGCTAGCCCTGATTTTCCAGCCCCGGCCCCACTGCCAGAGCATGCATCAGCATGATGTCGGTGACTCCAGCTGCCTGCCGTGGTCAGCACTGGTGATTTAAAGCTGAAATTACCAACCTGATTAACACTGCTATTGAGGTTATTAGTGACTGTGATGTGGGTGTTACAACAGTACTGGCTGGTTGCAGGTGAGTCAGTGTTTTCCTGTGTGTCCCAGCGAGCAAGGAGTCCCTTTCTCAAAAAACATTTAAGCCCCACATCAAGCTCCTTCTGAGCAAAACATGAGCATTTTCTCCCCACTTGTAGTGGGAAGGTTGAACCACCCACTTGTCTGAGGCTGTGCCCAGAGTGAATGTGAAGGAGCGCTGCTGGCTCTGCTCCGAGTGCCGGTCCCCACGCCGCGGGCACCCTGGATGCCACTGGGGAAGGAGGCTTCAGGGCAGGGGTTTTGCTTTTGAAGCTGTCGGAAGCAGTGGGGTGAGCATGGGGAATGTGTTGGCAAGTGGGTTATTTTTCCTGTTGCTGGAGGGAGTTTTGCACGTTCAAAAGCTGTAAGTGAAGGGAGGGTGGAGGGGGAGAGGGCATTTTGCCCTAGCAGGTGGCAGCAGCTGAGCCTATCAGCCCAGCTGCAGAGTTTCTGTTCCTCGGCTCCTCTGGTGAGATCTGGCCATAGGAGCACACACAGCTTATCTCAGAGCCCCAAGACGAGTAGGATCAAATGCATGGGAGCAGTTCAAAGGCTGGACCCAGGACTGAGCAGTCTGCAGGCAGGCAGCGTGGCGATGGCAGCCTTACGATGCTGGCCACTGCTCTGGGGCTTGGGCAGCCCCTCCTGGTGCTCCCACTGATCTGCAGCAGGTTTTCCTTCCTGCTCTAATTAATCTTCTTCTCTCAGATCTGTCTGGCACCAATCCATACCTCATTTGGGAGAGGCAATGTCATCTAACAAGAAATTTTCTGGTCACCCTCTTCCATACATCTGTTTCTGGCTGTGTCTTTGAGGTGCATGTAGGCCACCTGCTCTGTCTTGCCATGCTACAGTTTCTCTTTTGGTATGTTAAAGAGCACAGTTTTGGGGATAAAGGAACTTGAACAGTGCTGGACATTTTTGCTCAGCACTCCTGGGACTGGTTTTAGCTTACAGATTGGCACTCAAGCTGCAGCAATGGTTGATTCAGTCTAGTGCAAAGGATGAAGGAGATGGCTTGGATGGTTCCTTCCAACCTTGTTCTCTATGTTTAGCCCTTTATTCACCCATTGCCAGCTCTGGCTTCTCTCTGCTTCCAGGAAGAAATGGCAGATCTTTGTGGTGGACCCTGCAGGGGACTGGTATTACCGCTGGCTGGCTGTCATTGCAGTTCCTGTCCTCTATAACTGGTGCTTGCTTGTGGCCAGGTGAGCTGGGAGGTTGTAGGGTTCCTGTCTCCTTTAATCCTCCTATTCACCTGGCTGTTGCGGCTCAAGCGAGGATCAGACAACTGGTGCTGGTGGTGTTGGGGCTAGTGGGTACCTAACGGAAAGGGATCTTTGGTCTCACTGTGGCTGCAACGTGTAAACGCAGAGCATCCGTCATTTGGCCCTGGTTGGAAAGGACTGTCATCTCGGGGTGAAGTTGCTTGCAAAGTTGCAAGGTGCATTTGGGATGTGGTTTCAAGACATGGCTTTATGTCGGTCAAGGGACGGCAGATTCTTCAGAGAAGAGGGTGTTAACTTTTATGAGCAGAGGGGCAAGTGGCCAAGCTCTGTTGCAGAGTTAGAAGCTCCAGAACCAGCCTATATTCGGCTGTAATAGAGATTTGTTGCTCTCACTGCCCCATTATCTGATTCTCCTCCAGGGCTTGCTTCAGCGACCTACAGAAGACCTATGTTGTCCTCTGGCTGGTGTTAGACTACGTCTCAGACTGTATCTACACTGGGGACATAGTGATCCGCCTGCGCACAGGTAAGCAGGAGAAGCCTCCTGGCCTGCAAGTGCTCTGCGTTAGTACCCTAGAGGTGGAGGTGAGCTACAAGGGAGGGACCTAATCTACAGCTCCATTAGAAGGAGGGTTTTGTCTACCTTGGCACTCACTAGTATGAAGCAGTCTCCAGAGGAAGAATCTAATTAAAAGATCTGAGAAATGGAGTAAGTTTCAGAATGAAAGATTAATCATCCTAGCTTTCAACTCCACCTGTGAATAATTGTACAAAATTACCCACATTACTATTAGTATTAGGGCATAGTTGAAGGCCTATATCTCTGATTTTGCACAAGTTCAGCTAATGAATTATCTGCATGGAAAAATGGTAAAATTTAATGTTCTTGGAATGGGGCAGGTGGCTGTGCACTTTCTGTCCAGAACTGCAATAATTCATGATCTGGAGGAAGGAAACCTTTGTGTCCCTATTTCTTCATGGCAACGGAGTAAATCCCTAAGTGATACCTTCACATGGCTTTTGCCAGATGAGGAGCTTGAGGGATAACAAATGCTTGTAAACAGAGTAGATTAGGTGGAACTTGTAATGTTTGGATGACTGTATATATGCACAAAGATGCATGGCATACCATGAAATATTTATCAGAAGCGCTTACAAAGCCTGCAGAAGAGTTGAACATAAGCCAAGATAATTCTATTGTTTGCTTTTCTGTTAGGTTTCTTGGAACAGGGCCTCCTTGTTAAGGACCTGAAGAAGTTACGGGATAACTACATCCACACCTTACAGTTCAAGCTGGATGTTCTTTCCATCCTGCCCACGGACCTGGTGTACTTCGCTGTGGGATTGCACCACCCTGAATTGCGGTTCAACAGGCTGCTGCACTTCTCCCGCATGTTTGAGTTCTTTGATAGGACAGAGACCAGAACCAGCCACCCCAACATCTTCCGCATCAGCAACTTGGTTCTTTACATCCTGGTCATCATCCACTGGAATGCATGCATTTATTATGCCATCTCCAAGGCAATAGGCTTTGGAGAGGACACCTGGGTCTACCCCAATGTCACGGACCCTGAATATGGGTATCTCACCCGGGAGTACGTCTACTGTCTCTACTGGTCTACGTTGACTTTGACTACCATCGGAGAGACTCCTCCCCCTGTGCGTGATGAAGAATACCTTTTTGTGATCTTTGATTTCCTCATTGGTGTCCTCATCTTTGCCACCATTGTGGGGAACGTGGGATCCATGATATCCAATATGAATGCCACCAGGGCAGAGTTCCAGGCAAAAATTGATGCCATTAAACACTATATGCAGTTCCGGAAGGTGAGCAAAGACATGGAAACTAAAGTCATCAAGTGGTTTGACTACCTGTGGACAAACAAAAAGGCAGTAGATGAACGGGAAGTCCTCAAGAGTCTCCCTGATAAGTTAAGGGCAGAGATTGCCATCAACGTTCACCTGGAGACACTGAAGAAGGTGAGGATTTTCCAGGACTGTGAGGCAGGTCTTCTGGTGGAACTGGTGCTGAAGCTTCGCCCTCAGGTGTTCAGCCCAGGGGATTACATTTGCCGGAAAGGAGATATTGGGAAAGAGATGTACATCATCAAGGAGGGGAAGCTGGCTGTGGTGGCGGATGATGGAACAACACAATATGCTTTGCTCACTGCGGGAGGCTGCTTTGGTGAGATCAGCATCCTCAACATTAAAGGGAGCAAAATGGGCAACAGGCGCACAGCCAACATCCGTAGCTTGGGCTACTCGGATCTTTTCTGTTTGTCGAAGGAAGATCTGATGGAAGCAGTCACAGAGTATCCTGATGCCAAAAAGGTCTTGGAGGAGCGTGGCCGGGAGATCCTGACCAAGGAAGGGCTGCTGGATGAGTCAGCTGCAGAGGCAAGTATGGAAGGGAAGAGCGTGGAGGAGAAGCTGGACAGGCTAGCCTTGAACCTGGACACACTTCACACCCGCCTTGGCCGGCTTCTGACAGAGTACAATGATGCCCAGATGAAGCTCAAGCAACGCATCACTGTTCTGGAGTCCAAGTTGAGGCAGCAGGATCTGGAGAACTTCTTCTCGGATAGCTCAGACAGTCTGCCCGAGGATGAGGAGGAAGCTACACCTGGTGGGATGCAATGAGGGGGTGCAGAGGTCAGCTAGATGAAGTCTTGTCTTGCGCTGAGACCATGTTGCTGTTTTGCAAGGCAGCCTTGCCAGGACTTCTCTCAGGTCCTTAGCATTGCTGCTGCCACTGCCTCAGTGGCAGCTCCTGAGACAGCTGCAAATCAGGTGACTGTCCTAGCTCCTCCTCAGGACGAGCTCCCTTTTCTCATTGCCTTGTTGTGAGACCTTGGACTTGGATCAGTAAAAAGAGGAGAATGGCTAATGCCATGGCTAATGTTTCCTTCCGGCTTAAGCAAAAGGTCTCTGCTCATCTCAACTCCTTCTTCCAATTTGCCTTAACAGAAGGTGGGACGTGAACCTTGCCGGAGGGGTACCTGGATGTGCTGACCTCCCACCTGTGTCAAGGAGATGCAGTCGTGGTGGACCGAACCTGCCATGTGCCACCTACTTATCTGCACCAGGGCTGAGGAGATGGTCTGCAGAAGATGCTGCATTCCTTGCAGATAAGAAAATCACCCCATCGAGAGAGACCAAATCACAGGCCGAATATTTACAAACGCATTTTAGATCTGGCTTTTATAACTCACTTCATGTAAATACAGTCTGCACTGAGTGCCTGCAGACACCTAGTCTGCACCAGGTGACTCCACGCCTGTAGGATACCCATATGAATCTGAGAAAGCTCTGTCTGTGCCTCTTACGTCTGCAAATGGGGAAGCTTGTCTAGGTCACTGTGACTCCATAGGTCGTCTCCACCTCCTACTCTGAGGCTGGACATCCAGCTGGAAGGGCAGGCAGCTGCTGCCCTCCTGCCCACCACTTTTCCCTTCCGCTATACTCAGTGCTTGAGCTGTTCAAAGTGCACCTGGCATGGGCAGCTGAGTACCCAGAGCATCTCACTTTCCTGGGGGACAGCATTCCTGAGCTCTCCTGCTGCAGGGGTGATTTCCCTTTGGACTATGGAGGACTCAGATGGCAAGTACAATATGGAGGTAAAGACCGCTCCCCGCTGAACGACAATGTCTGTTACGCCGTGTGTGGAAGGAAGACAGTAACTGTCTCTCTCATCTATCTAATCATGGCTAGAGGTGCCAGGAAGGGTTTGACTAAAATGACATGTTCTTAAGGAACAAAGCAGTGACGGGACCCAACTGTGCCCATATTTGCTTTACTGTGGGTAGCTCGGAAGGAGCACAGAATACATTTATTTTCTTAGGCAGGAGGTTTTTTTGTACTCGGTGGGAGTTTTGGGGCCTTGCAGGCCAGTAGCTGACTGGAGGAGACGTGAATGGCAGAGTCATGGGGACGTGCATACAAGGGCGAAAACCTGGCACCATCACAGCCGCTGGCAAAGCTCTGCCAGACAAAGCCCTGGGCTCAGTGGTGCAAGTAGCTTGTTGGCGAGAGTGCAGTGCAGGAAGGGCCACCAAATCCCTGCAAGCTCCCCTGCACAGCAACCTCAGCGCAAGCACTAGTGCTACCCTACCCACACCTAATGGGCACCGTGCAGGTGCTGGGGCTGGGGGATGCAGCCTCACTTCTTGCTTCTACCATGCAGCTCCCCGTGACTGCATGTACGCATCTGGGACCTGCTCCTGCCCGCTGGATCCATGGGGTGGGCTGAGGCTGGTTTCCAAGGAGGAGAAAGTTCACTGGAGAAGGGAATCTGGGGGAAATTCATGGTCTGTGTCAAATTCAGCCCATAGTTTGGCTAAAATAATGGGATTGTGTGGGGGCAGGCATATCAGCCCAGAAAGGTTCATGGTGGAAAACTGAGAGTATTTGCTTTGTCCTTTCTTTTCCCTCCAAAAAGAGACTGCCTTTCTTCACTTTGGATGGAGATTTTCCATTTAAAATGAAATGGCCTTGCTTTTCGGGATTGCTGGGGAAGTGAAGGTTAAGTTACCAAAATCAGAATGTGGAGTGAGATAAAAAATCTTTTGCTGCCTCTCGATGACGCTTTAGGGTTTTCTGTTTTGCTAGCACTAAGATGATTTTGGGTGAAGATGAACTGGCTCCTGTTCTGATTTCTTCTCCCTTTTACCACCCAGATCGCCGGCTCCCAGCTTCTCCCTGTCCCGTGTTTCAGCGCTGCCGAGCGTCGCAGGCGGGGAGGCGCGGCCGCGGCCGGGCGCTGGCTGCAGCCGCGGCTGCCGCCCCGTGGGTGCCGGCACGGGGCCGGGAGAGGGAGCTGTGAGCCGCGGAACCGGCCGAGCCCGGCAGCCGCAGATCCCGGGCTTTGCCCCCGCCACCGGGCTGCGGGCGAGGGCAGAAAAACTCCGGGTTTTGCTTCTCCGCTGCTGGGGAGGAGGGCTTGCCGGGGGTGCAGCCAGCCCGGGCTGGGTGCCTGCGCTCCTGCCTGTCCCTGCCCGTCCCTGCCCTGCCCGGGACAGGGCAGCTCCTGCCTCCGGCTTGGGGAGCTGCTGGCAGCTTAGGGCATACCCTGGCTTCTTCCTGGGGAAATAAAAAAAAAAAAAAAAAAAAACCTACCAACCAACCAAACAAACAAAAAAACCCGGCAAACCATGCTTCCTCCCCTACTTTTAATCCGAGATAGTAATCCACTCGGGAAACTTGAAGCCTTCAGACAAATTACCCTGGAGGATGGCTTTGCAAATGCAGAGCAGATCCCGCTTATTTTCTCGCGGCGGCAGGCCAGGAAATCATAGATTGATGAACCGCTTGATGGGCCTGCTAATGAAATTAGCAGCAGCTCCATGATTTTTCCAGTGAGCAGGACAGGCAGATGCTGGAGAGAAGCACACAATGGCACAGCTGTGCTTCTGGGTTGCCTAAATTCCCAGCAGAGTGGACACGGGGCACAGCAGATGTAGTTTTGGGGCTGCCCATTTTACAGGTGGTTTCAGTATGAACCTCTCCGGTGTAAAGCTCTTCTGGAGAAGCCGCCGAAGGCTGCTCCTGCAGGCTGGCAGCTGGGAGGAAAAGCTGAGGGTGCAAGAGTCTGCTCAGTACCCTGCAGAGATTTTCCCCTGCACCATGGTGCATTAAACTGCTTTGGCCATATGTTATCCATCTTTTTGTTTGTTTGTTTTCTTCCGGATTTCTCCCATTGCAAAAAATAATCCCTTGTACAGTGGAGGATCTTTCTTGGCTGTGTGTTGTGGGTGAGAGACATCAAATATGGAGCAAATTTTTTGCAGCTTTGCCTCCAGAGAGGGCAGACTTGGGGGGAAGTGCGGGCACCTTGCCAGGCAGCTGCCCCTTCCAGTGCCATTGAGCCAGGGGAGCCCCCTGACTGCTGCTGCAGTTTTCTGCAAATCTTCTGCTCCCAAAGGGTGTATCTTCAGCCCTAGCCTGCTTCTACCAGAGCGGTAGGAAAAAGGCTGGGACTCTTGGGTGAATCAACCATAAATGCTTTGTGTGGTACTGGGCTTCCCTCCTCCTCTCTGAGCACCATTTCTAGGAAAGAAGTAATCATTACTGGATGACACCCAGAAAAAGCTCTCTGGTGGGCCTCTGGGAAATGTAAGTACGCGTTTCATAGCTGAGGGAAATGGAGTGATCTTGCCAGGACACGATGGTGATGACTCCTGCCTCCTGTCCACCTGCTTTTTGTCTTCCTTAAGATGCTCATGAAGAGGCTATCTGGCGAATTGAGCAGGCCCCAAACTGACCTCTTCTCCTCAGACAACAGGGCTGGTGATGACAGCACAGGAGACCTTCTGGCTTTGCCCCTGCTCCGGAGAGGTAAGTCAGCCAGTGTCAGGTCAGCAAGCCATGAACAAGGTTCATATGGGTCTGGACCACCGGATTTTGGGATTGAAGAGTGGTCCTGGCTTGGAGCCCTGGGTCCGGCACGAAGGCTGAAGCCTCCGACTCTTGCAGCTCACCAGGCTCAGCGGTGTGAAGCGACAGCAAGCTCCAGCCTTGCTCTATCTTCCTGACTGCACCGTGTCTGCTAGGGGCTCTGCTGAACTGGAGTCTCTTGAAGCTCCAAGCTCTGCCAAAGGGCCTTTGGTGGTGCTAGGAAATGGGTGTGGTGTTTGCAGCCCCTGATGGGTATCTGAGGACTTTTAAAGGAGAGAAACGTTCCTGAGATGTTTCGGTGAGTGTTGATTCAGTGAGGTTCGGTCTGGCCTTTGGAGGGGAAGGTTGGTGCTGAGCACCCAGCATGCCATACAGGCTGGGGGGTGCTCAGCCCCAGTTTTGTCCTGAGGAGCTCGAGCCCTCTGTCACCCGTGTCTTCATGCAGGGTCTCGGTGTGGCGTGGGGACGCTATCACCGTTCCCACGGGCACATTGCCCAGCTGTGAGGAGCGGAGCTGAAGTGGCTGACCACTGCAGCCCTCTGACAGGTGGCAGCAGGCTGCAGACCTGCGCGTCAGGCGTGATGTTGGTAAGCAGCCTCACCTTGCAGAAGCTCAGAGGGGCCAGTCCAGGTTGGCCTCTCCATGAGCACCAGCTCTGACTGTCTTGCTTGCTCCTCTGCTCCTTCCCTGCTTGAAATACCAGGGTGCTGCCTCCTCCTCGGTTAAACAAGCAGAAGTACCCGTTCCTTCCCAAATCGGAGCATGTGTTGCCATGACAGCAGCTCAGGGTGAGCAGGAGGTGAAGCCACCCCAGCCGTCTCCCTTGGAGGGATGGAGGGAAAGCCCCGGGATGCCTTCCTGACACCCCTCCTCCCCTTGACCCACCAGCTTGCTGCTCTCTGGGGAAAAGAAGATAGGCTGGAGGGAGCTGGGCAGAGGGAGCCCGAGTGTGCACATGCAATCCCCCACAGCTTTCCCTGGGGCTCAGAGGAAGCCCTGAAAATGCTCCAGGCAGAAGGTGAAGATTGTCCCAGGGCTTGTGCCAATGGTGTGGATGCAAACCTTGCTGAGGAGGCTGCCAGGGCAGTTCTGAAGGTAAGAAGTTTTGAAGGTACTCTGGCACTTCTCAGAGAAGCTTTTGGAGCATATCCAAAGCAAAAGTCCTTGCCTGCAGGATCACCCCTCTTCTGAGTTCTCAGATGGTGATGCTGCACTTGGGTACCCTGCTCTGTAATCTAGGCCATGGCGGCATCTGCTTGGTGTGTGTGATCAGAGGAACCAGGCGCAAGCTTTCACTCCTAGTTTTTGGCTTTTTTCCCATCCCACGAGGACAACTGTTGGTAGCTACACAAGACGGAGGGGTGGGGAGATGGTGACATGGGTAATGAGGAGTAAGAGAGTGTCAGTTTCTCACCTCATGGGTGACTGCAGGTGTTTCTGAGTCTATTCATAGCCCTGTCACTGGCAGAGAGCTGTCAAGACGCATTTCACTCCGCTTGTCTTTTAATTAAGACAAAAAGTTTTTGCTCCTGTTGAGGAGTGAGGATTCAGCAGGCACCTTTTTCTCCAGACAAACCCACGCTGGCCAGACACGGGCAGTCTCAGCTCCCATGTCATTTGTAAGCACCTTCCTCGACTAACGAACCGGGCGCTCCTATTGAGAGAAACCCAGCCACTGCAGAGACCCAAGTCCCTGGTGATGGCCTGCGTCTCCCCCGCTCCCATTCCCAAGCGGGCTGTTAGCACCAGTGGCAGTGCACATCGCTATCTTCTGGTAGCAGGGAGTGCTCAGTGGCGTGCGGGGCAGATGAACTATGGACCAGCTAGACTGGAAGCTGTCTGGATCTGCTGGCCCAAGGCACCTTCCAGTCCTTCCAGCAGCTTCTCCCCAGTCCATGCACCAGTGCGTTTTTCTGAGTGCGACTGAGTCACAGAGACAACGTATTTTGTGTGTTTACATACGACTTTGCAGAAGTGAAGGTCAGAGGGGACTGCAAGCGGTAACCTTTGAGCGAGCTGCAGCACTGCTGCAGAAACACAGCCCAGCTGTGTGTTTCCCCCATTTCAAGACTTTTGTCTGCCTTTCATTAGCTAATCTTAAAAATACAAGGGACGTGGTGAGCTTTGGTGAGTGTTGATGTGGAGCTGACGTAATGGCAATCTTGGGGACTTCTTTGGTAAAGAAAAAACCTGGTGTTTTGGAGACAGTGCCAAGTAGGAGCAGGATTGCTAGAGGACAAGTCTTCCCCATGGTAAAAAGTCACAGGGAGCAAGGGTGCACCCATCTGGAGCACTGCAGCCCTCTTAGCCTCTCTTCTGCTTCCAGGCTCCTCGTCCCTCCTGGCTCTCTCTGGATAGCTTCAAATGCCACATGAATCGATACTTTTAATTAGCTGCCATTCCTCATTCCAGCTTTATTGCTTGGGTAAGCAAATTAAAAGCCAGCATGTTGCATTGAATGGTTCCTCGGGGTGAGCTGCAAGCAGGTGCTGCTGCTTGCCCTGGGGGGGGGCTGGGGGGCTGCCAGGGGCCAGGAACAGAGCCTGGGGGGCAGGAGGAAGGGCTGGGGGCTGGCAGAGGAGCTGGAGGAATGCTTGGCTCAGCCCGCTCCCGGCCCCGCGGCATCCTTCCAGCCCTGCTGAGAGCCCGGTTAATACCGCAGCTGGAGCTGTGCTGTCTGCAGGTGGGAAGCCCCAGCAGCCACAGGGGATGTGCGTCACCCCGGGAAGGGGTCCTGCTGATCACTGCGTGTGGCACCGATGGGCTCCCTGCTGCTGCGGGGGCTCGGTGTGGCGTAACGCTCTCAGGAGCTGATATGAACCGGTGACACCGCTGCCATCTACGTGGGGATAGAGGTGCTTTCCCGTGGGCAGGCTCATGCTTCGCAGAGGCTTAAAGTCCCCCTCTGCTGCCTCTGATCTGGGCTGCGTTAGGGACGTGGCTCAGCTACCTGGAGCACGGCCCTGGCGTGAGTTGGTCGTTGCTATCCTCTTACCCTGCCTCTGCAGTGATATCCCTTCTCCTTCCTCCCCGGTCTCTGCTCCCCGGCCGAAGGCTGTCCCAGGCAGGTGTCCCTGTGCCACCCGTGTGTCCCCGTGCCACCCTCCTGCACAGCACCGTGCTGCAGGGCGAGGGCTGGTGGGGCAGGAGGCGGTGGGCTGCGCCTGCCCTCCTCCTGCCGAGGCCAAGGGAAATCAGGCAGCAGGCAGCAAACACGAGCTGACACGCCAGACTTCCTCACGCCAGTTTGCCCAGCTCTTCAGACCCTGCGCTGGCTCTGTGACCCCCGGAGCCCCAAACGCCCCACGCTCCCCTCTGCAAGGGGCTGTCAGCAGCTACCCTCGGCGGATTTGTGAGTCAGGGCTGGTGTCTGCTCGTGCCCGCCTCTCAGCTCCCTCAATGGGAGGGAAGCGTTAGTGACTGCTCTTAATAATGTGTGCTGCTACCAGCTCTTGTAGCTAACCTGCCACGTGCATGGTTTGGTCTGGGTGGCATCGATTGTCCCTGCTCTGGTGCAGTTCTCCAGAAGGTGCTGGCAGGAGCAGAACAAGTTCTCATGGAGTTTGCCTGCAGTGCTGGGGGCTGGAGGAGGACCCTGCACTGTCTCTCATGTGCTCTGCAGTCAGCAGAGACACAGAGACCTTCCTTCCTCGAGAAAATGCTTCCAGAGTCCAACCATTTCCCAGATCTTTCCCCTGACTACTTGCCCGGGACATCATGATTCTTGTTCCTGTTCAGCCCCACGTGGTCCCTGCAAACCTCACCATTATCTGGATGCTCTCTGGAGCATCTGTATCCTGCTACCTGCAGAATGTCTGCTTAGAGATTTCCCACTGCAGCCTGCTACTGTAGCATCTCCCTTGGAGTAAATTTTATTGTAAGGCTTCTGCTGTGTGAAGTCCTGCCTTGTGCTGGTGCTCTTGGGTTTCCAATAGTGCAGTGGCCTTGGAGGGGAAACTCCATTAGGAGAATAAAAATACATTGAATGCAAAACCTTGAGTGTAGCTGGGAGGCAAAATGTGGTCTGACAGTTCCTTTGGCTTGTCAGAGCCTCTGAGTGATGGGCGCCAGTGGGCTGCTGTCTCTAAAAGTGACCTTTTGTGAAAGACAAATTGAGGGAAAATGTCTCATGAAAAAAACAAAACCAAAAACAAACCAACAAGCAGTTTATGGAAATCTCTCTACTGCAAAGCAATGGCAAAGGTTCCCTGCAAGTTGGCCTTGGCTTGATTGCTTTCTGTCAGACACGAAGGGCATAGCTAGTGCTTTCTGTGAGAACTCAGACTTACGGATCTGTTTGCACAAAGCAGTTGGCTTTTATTCCTTTTCCCTTCTCCAAACTTTTTTCAGCCTTTTTCTGGTAAAACCTTTGGCGAATCTGGCACCCTAAGCTTTTGAGAGGAAGTTCTGTGTGGCGTTTGGGAATATGACCATCCCAAATTGCTCTGAACCCAAGCTGTAAAACCCAGGGACAGCTTTTCCTAGCACTCCCAGCAGTGCTGCCGGTCAAAAACCGCTTTCTGTCAGCTGCAGCCTCCTGCTGCTAGAGCACCCAAAGCCAGAACATGAGCCTTCTTTGCATCCTGTCCTGTTCTCCTGGCTTTCACAAGACTCCAGCAGGACTCGTTAAATAAGGCTGTACACTCACAGCCTTGCTGTTATCCTCCTGTTTCTGTGAAAGTGATTTCCAGCTGAACTGCTGGAACTACAATGTGGGGATAGTTTTTATTGGAGGCATGAATCTTCTTCAACCCTTGCCTGTTGCTGGTGATGTTGCCTCAACTCTCCCATACTTGGCTGCGGTGGAAGGGCAAAAAATGGTCTTCGCATCTGTCTTGGTTGTTGCTGGCCCAAGCAGGGGTGATCTGTTTGTTCAGAGAAATGGCAATAGCAGCTTTTCTGTCCCTGAGCTGCAATGGGCCATGAGGTAATCCAAGGTTTAGCCTCAGGATTTCTACCTCACAAGTCCTTTGTCACTCAGGACATGTCTGCAGTGCATTGTGGAGAACAACAGGACGTATCTGTGCTACAGTGATGTGCCAGCCACAGGACAGCCGCAGTAGAAAACGATTGATGCTCACTGAGAACCCTGTTGGAATGACCGGCTCATCACCTCTGGGCCTGACAGACCCATCTTCTGGCCAGGCTCTGGGCTCCCAGCTGCCTGCCGAGAAAGGAGGGACTTTTTCCACCTGTTTTGATACAGAAAATCCTTCTCTTTCCCCCTGTTCTGCTTGCAGAGCACAGCCTGCATTAACGTTAATGAGTTAACGAGCCAGGGTGACAGGGCTCTGTTCTTGGCCTCCCTTTTTCCCAGTTCACCTTTAAAGATACAAAAGGTGAAAATAAAACAGGAGCAGCTCTGTGGGCACGCCTCCATCCTCCCCCTTCTCTCAGTCTTTCTTCTCCCCTTTCATCCACCTTTCCCTGTTCCCTGCTGTGCCCTGCTATGCCCTGATCCAGCCAGCGCTGAGAGCTGACGCTGCTGTCAAGGATGCCTTTATCTCCAAGGGTATGGCTTGCCTTTTGGATTCGCAGACGGCATTCGGATCAAGGCTCTGACTAATCTCCTCCGATAAGGTGTGCCACAGCAGGGCAGAGGGTCCAACGTCGCAGCACGGGCTGCTGCTGCCTGATTTCTGTTTATCCCCTGTCCAGGCACAGTCAGGGGGATGCAATGGTGTCTGCCAAGGGGGTTTCTTCTCCGCAAAAAATGGCTTCATCCACTGGGATGCTCACATCCTAGCCCCTACCCGGGAGCTGACATGAGCTACACATTGTAAAACAGGACAGGTGTGCTGCAGTAAATGGAATGACAGGCAGGAATAAGCACAAAAGAATTAGATGGATAGATAGGAATGAGGGATCAATAAACCACGACTAAAGATAGCAAGGGAGGTGCACCGAGGGCTGTTGACAGAGAAATAGGTGTTGCAGCCAGAAAGATCCTCGAATCAGAGAAACATCAAACGAGAGAGTCGAGGCTTTGGGAAGGGTTGCTTTAAGTGCACTTTGCTGCTGGGCCAGGATTAGCCCACACAATACATGGCTAGTGCTTCCTTTTTTCTCTCGTTGTTTTAACCCCCTTGAGTAGTAGGGTGGGAGCAGCTCCACCAGCCCCACTTTCAGCCCCTGGATTCAGACCTCCATCTCAGCATCAGCCCATTGCATCTTCTGAAAAAAATCCTTTCTCACACACCAGCTTAGCCTGGCTTCACCCTTCCTCCTGTCCCAAGCCAGGGGTGCTGCGCTGGTCCTGAGTGCCCCCAAAAGGCTGCTTGGAGTGACGTGGTGGGGCTGGACTGCACAGCGTCTCTTGACCCAATCCATGTGCTGTATAGCCAGATTCTGGGCTTGAGTCAAACTTCTGCCCTAATTGAAGCCTGCCTTTCTCTCAAGCCTGCCTTTCTCTCAAGCCTGCCTCTGCCAGCTGGAAGGAGGGGTGGTTGTGGGAAAGAAGAAAGGCAGAGAACAAGCAGGATGTGGGACTCAGGTTGTGGGCATCCCGGAGGACACAGCATGACAGAGGAATGCTCATGGGAGGGGAGTTTGGTGGGTAGGGAGTAAAGGCTTCCCTGGTGCTGGTCTCTGGCAGGTTGATTTGTTGCGCTAAGCCTGGATTTGGCTGGATTTGGTTATTTTTCACAATCTAATGGCCAGTGAGCTTGGCAGGGAGTCCTGGAGGCATCCTATAATGCCTGTCCTCGTGGGATCCTGCTCTCCAGATACTTGCAGCATGGCTCTCTACCTAAGGGAAACATCCGAGTTTGAGGCAGCCTCGTGCTCTGGCATTGCTTTATTTCTTTTTCTAAGGGTTGGGCTGACAAAGGAGCAAAAGAGCTCAGCAGCTCCAGAGCAGCCATTCATTTCCCTTAATTAGGTGATATACCCCCCATCTCCCTCCTTCTCTCTGGGCATTTGTTTAATCCCCAAGAAACCACTGAAGGAAACCGATGTCTACCCCTCTCTTCACGCAGCCGGGGAGGCCCAGCCAGACAGGAATGCCCCTCTGGGTGCTGGAAGGTGTCTCTGTTTGGAGGTAAGAGCAGGGAGGGGGTGAGCCTGTCCTGCCTGGGAGATGCCCTCGGCATGCTCCTTCCCCAGGGAGGTATCTGTGCTCAGGGCACTTTGTCCGACGGGCTCATGGTTAGCAGTGCACTGGAGCCATTTGTCAGCCCCGATGCACATTTAATGCTGAGATGGTAAGCAGAAGTGGAGCAGTGTTTGCAGACGGGCGAGATGGGGAGCTTTGCTGTGGCTGTTAACAGTCCTGCATTAATTATGATAGAATAAATAATTCACGGGGCTAATAACAAAGGCTTGTTTTTAACAGTTACGGAAATCCTGAATTGCTCCTGGGAGCGGGTGAGGAAGCAACGTCTGGCTCTGCAGGCTAAACCAGGTGGGCAGCAGAGCACGAGGGATCTGCTGGGGCTGCTGTGCCAGCAGGTGACATTCTGGGGGCTCCAAGCCCCTTGCTGGCCCCTGCACAGCCCCGGGGCTTCGTGTCTCTCCAGAGAGCCTGCCAGTGCGTCCGGAAAGCTTGGGGGGACGAGGGCAGGAGGGATCAGCTTCTGTGGGACCAGGCACTTGTGCTGGGGAGTGGGACAGCAGCCACCCCCTCCTTCTCCCACCCGGTTCCAAAGACTGTCTAACTTTGCCTTGCCGTTTAACCTTGTCTGGTTGGGAACGTGTGGAGCCCAAGCTCTGCGGTTTGTCCTGCATCTGGCGGGGTGCGGTGGGTACAGCCGGCGTCTCCTCTGTCCTTACTTCAGGCTATGTGTCCCTCCCTTCCTTCTCTCCATAACCTACACTTTTGCTTCTTTAAACATTAATATGGATATTTTCTTGCACCACTATTGTCCTTCAGCTTAAATAGCTTTTTTACCCTCCCTGATGTTTACCCTCCAGATGTATTTATAGAGAAAAAAATCACATCACTGCCAGTTTGCTTCATCTAGACTAAGCGAGCTCTGTTCTTCTATACTCCTTTCATACCGTGTGCCCTCCATTCTCTGGCTCACCCAGCAGCCCTTCTCTGCTCCTTGTTATCCTTCCTTAATGTGGGTAGCCTTCCGGCCGAGCCACCATGGTGAGTGACCTTGGGCAACTCATGTCACTTTTCCTGCCTCAGTTTCCCTACCTATGTAGAGAGAACAGTGACCCCATCCTGTGGCATGGGGTGGGTTAGGTGCTATAGGAAGTGTAGGACTTTGCTCCTTCCCAGCACTGATCCTTTATGGGGGCTCATTTCAATACTCCGTGCATTTACATCTCAACAGGAGCATGAATGCTCTCCCAGCCCGTTGCAGGCAGCCACAGAATAGCTGTCCAAACGAGCATCCAGGGTAAGCTAAATGCTGGTGACTCACCCACACATCACTGAATATCCTAGGTCCTGCTATAGACCTAAAACTTGGGCAAAAGCCATGATCAGAAACTTTTCTAGGGCAAAACAACAGCAGCTGGGACCTCGTGTGACGCTGCTTCTGCAAACTGCTGATGCTGAAGGGTTCTCCTGTGGGTCTAACCAGTGTCCCATAGACCACTGTGAGTGTAGTACTTGTAACACCTCACCTAGACTTGCATTTCTGTTCTGGGGTCCCATCACACAGTTTATCAAGGCTTTCCTGGACTCACAGACTAAAGTCTTTCTTGGCGCTTCCCAACTGATGAGCCCCTGATGGGTGGTGGAGATTGTTCCTAACCCCATGCTCATGAGCCTGAGCTCTACACACTGCACCCCTTGTTCCCCTTCCTGGCCATCATCTGCTGGGCGATGGGCTGAGCACCTTCCATCTGCTCCTGCTGCCTCCTGGCTTTGTACCAGCGGCAAACCTCATCGGCATGAGGTCTCTAATGAAAATATCAGTATGGGTCACAAACCTGGTCTGCAGGGAGCTCTGCTAGAACCTTCCCACCAGCCTCGTTCTTCCCATTCGAGGTCTCCATTTCAGCTGTTTTCTGGTTGTCCTGCTCTCCCGCACGCTCCTGCTTTGGTCACATCTCCCACAGAGAACCGGTGCTAAGGGCAGTGAGGTGAGAGGGCTCTGTTCTCTTTGACTTTCTCATTCTAGACAGCTATCACATTAGCCTGGGAGGACACGTCTTTGGATAAAGCCAGTATGTGTTCTAACCTTTTTTCTCTTACATCCATACTGTTCACCAGCCTTTTCTCCCTACTCCTGTTTTGCAGCCCCGTATGCTGAGGTGGCACAAGGGACAGAGCACGCCTGCAAACTGCCCATACAGAGGAGGTGTTTGCATGGATAAACAGCCACCCCTGGAGTGTTCCCATCCAAGAAAAGGGGTGTTCTAGAGGGGACCGGGACAGCCCCAAGCACAGACTCTGCTGACACAAGAGAATGCAGCAGATCTCACCTAGAAAGTGGCTGTTAGAACAGAGAAGTGTTGTGCAGCTCAGAAGTGCTTATGTCTGGAGAGTGGATGTTTACACAGGGGAATAGCGCATCTGCCTTGCTATTAGAGCACAAAACAAATGTTTGCCCAGGTAAGTGCGGAGCCCGAGCTCAGGTTTTGCACTGGGTATGTGGTTTTGGAGCATATACAGAGGGAGGCACCACGTGAGAGAGCGCTGCGGGTTAGGCGTACAGCTGCGGGTGGCTGGAGGCAAAGCCACAGCTTGGAGAGCCGCTCGTGGTCCCTCTCCTGGGGTGCCAGCTGCCGACGGCGTGGGGCGGAGGGCTGGGGCTGCACTCACAACCGGAGCCGACCTCATTTCTCAACTGGCTCAAGAATAAAGAAGCATTAAGCATATACTGGTGAAAAACTGCTTTAAATATACATATTTTTTTTCATTAGATATGTTCTCTCCTTTTCTTTTTCTTGTTCCAAGAGGAATCAGTGGAGGAAACCCCTGAGGGATGCTCTCTTCTCTCCATTTTAATCAAATTAATATATTCCCAAGCCACCAAATTCCTGTCACACTTCCTTAAGTCTTTGGAGAAACTTTTGGGGCTGGCATAGAGGATTAATTGCTGAGAGATGGCAGCTTGTACCTCTTCACATTCAGCTGTGGTAGGACACAGCCACAGATGCTCTGAATATTAAAGGAGATATATCCCGTCCTCCCTGCACTGCTTACACATCACAGCGTGGGTGCTGCCCCTGCCATAGCAGAGCATGGCTTGTTTAATTTCACAGCAAGCATTAGTTCTTAGCCTCTTAACAGTGAAGGGAGTGGACCCAGCTCTTTTCTGTTGGGGAGGAAATGAAAAGTGCCAAACAGCTCCACGAGAGCCAGGTAGTGCTGCAAGGCAGCCTGCCACCTCCTTGGTCCCAACTCTGGAAATTGCTGTGGTCCTTAGGGCAAGCAGCACCTTCCTGGGGCCAAAAGTTGTCCCCCTCATCCACCCACACCGCCAGGAGCATCGCTCCTCTGGAGCAGGCGTGTGGGTCTGTGCAGGCGCTGGGGCGGTCACTCACAGGCCTGGGGTGAGATCGCACAGGCTTTTGTTGCGGCAAACATCGGTGGCTGTGGGGATCGGAGGGAAGAGAGTGCCAAAACGGTTGTGCTGAGGGCTGCTGTTGTGGTTTCTGTTCTGGAGCTTGTGGGCTGGAGAGGAGGAGGCAAACCAAAATATTTATACCATAAGATGTGCACTTTTTTGAGCTGAAGCTTGGGCAGCATCCCAGCCCCTCCATATGTGTTTGGAGACATGACTTACCTGATTTCTGTCTCTCTGCTGCTTGACTGCAGAGCGGGAGCTCCAGCAGCTGGACGCTGGGGATGCGGGGGCTGTGCTGGCTGTGGCTGCTCTTCCCCTGTCCCCTTGTGCCCTGGTGTCCCTGACTGAAATGTCATCCCTGGCTGGAGCTCATGGAGCTGCGAGGACTGGGCTGGGGCAGCGGGGACGGTCTGTGCGGGGTACGTGCACCCCAGCACCGGCTTTGCTCCACAATGTGTGTGATGCAGGGGGAGCAGGGGCTTTGTACACCTTGTGCTGGTGAGGAAAGGACTTTCCCAAGATCTGGCCCTCTCCAGCCCCAGGGAGCTGCTGCGGGGCAGGGAAGGGACAGGAGCTTTCCTCCTTCTCGTGGCTGGGACAAGCAGCAGCAGCACAGCGGACGGGAAATGCCGCATAGTTAATCACAGCCGTGGCAGCTGCGCGGCGCTGGGCCTCTGGGGTGTGCATTGGAAAGGACCGGAGTGACGTCCCCAGAGCTGAGTCTCCTGAGCCACTGAGCTGAGTCTTTCAGCACATCCCGCATTTGGGCTGCAGCAGCCTGGCAGTGCCCTGACCCTCCTTGGACTTTGGGAGAGATGCTGAGCCTCTCTGCTGTGACTCCTGTGCTGTTTGCCTTCCCTTCCCTTGCAGCTGGCCCCCTCTGACCACAGCACCAGCTGCTCGGCCCCGGCCAGCTTTGGGAGCGCGAGCCCCTTCCCACGGAGTGGAGCCTGCATGGGGGGCTTGTTTTGCAACTACGCTGCGGAACAGCAGCATTAAATCTTCCAATCTGCACACTGGAGATCGCCCCTCTCATCCTCCCTCTGACAAGATTTAAGATGGTCACGGATAACTGGCTTTCATTATAGCTGTACTCATAAATCCTTCCTCTATCCTCTTTTAGAGGGGCTGCTGCCATCACCCACACAGCGCCCGAGCTCTGTCTGCAGCGGCGGGAGCCTCCCCTGCTCCCTGGTTCCCACCGTCCCTGCCCACCCACCTGCTCTCACCGCCAACGACTGCCTCCATTTCCACGTGCAGTTTCTGGTCTCGTTCTCCATCACTTGGCATCTCCCTCCCTCTCATTTCTGCAATGACAGGACAAACTCCGCAGGAGCAAGAGAGCTGCCCGGGCAATTTCCCCTGCTGTCGCTCATACGGTTTCCCATTGCTCCTCCACAATATAGTGTCCGACGTCAATGAGTTCCCCTCTCCCAAGCACCGATCTCACGACTCCCATCACGCCAGGGCTGCTCAGCCAGGCAGGGCAGGCTTTGGCCCTTCATCATGCGCTCGGGGCTTGAATGAGATCTGTTACTTTTTTCCAATTCCCGCTCCTTTCTGTCATGTTTTTGGCTCTGGCTGCCCAGTGATATTGATTAGGTTTCTTATGCTACCAGGGCTCTTCCCGTATTTAGTCACCTTGCAAGATGCATTTCTGTGGTACAAGTGCTACAAACTGCAAAAAGAAGGAAAGAAAAAAAAAAATCACATAAAATCAGACCTAATGTTCTACTCCTCTAATTGCCTTTGAGCAGAAATGGCAAATAAAAATTTGTCAAAGCTTCTTATTTCAGGAACATTGCTTTTTGTAAACCTCTGGCCCTAAATGCGGGCTGATAAATGTTTGATTGGGGAGCCTGGAGGAGCCACAATGGTTTCCTCATCCCTTGCGAGGATGGTAACCCCGCTTTTTCCTTTTCTCTGGGAAGCAAAACAGTATGGACCAGTGATGGGAGTTTTACTGCTGTGAGGACTGCCTGGCATATCCCAGGGTTGTGTAAGGGAAGAACCTGAGTTCAGTTTGCAGAGATTGGTGTTTAGAGGTGGCAGTAAGACTCCTGCAGGCCCTCTAAGAGCCAGCTTTGGAAAATCAGTGTTGATGATGGGGCTGGCATGTAGCAGCTGCTGCTTGACCATTAGGAGGAAGGGAGAGTGGCAGGAGCTGATTAGCACTGCCTGCTAATGGACCCCAGAGCTGTGGGGTCAGTGGGGGGAGGTGAAACAGCTGTGAATCAAGCAGAAAGGCTTCAAAGAGGGAATGGTGGTGAAAACACAGAGAGCCGTAGCCACTATTTTGGGGATGCTGCTCAGGGAGCAGGGCCAGCACTGGTGGTGAGTGTGGGGCCACCGATGCCTGAAACGCAACAGAGGATGGGAGCCAGTGGAGAGAAGAGCTGCTGGACATCAAGGCTGGTGCTTCCAGGTGAAGAAATCCCTGGAGCGGTGGTGGGGAAGACCTACCTCCCTGGCCTGGATGGGGAGTGCAGTCTCATCCACTCAGCTCAAGGCCTCTCCCTTCCCATCCTGCCAAAATACTTGCATTTGGTGTATGGGCACGTGCCAGCCAAATTGGGGTTGGCCAGAGCAGCTCTCTGTAGTGGCCAAACAACCACAGGAGATGGAGTAGAGCTCGCTTGCCATCTGTCTGAGTGAGCGGCAGGGCTGTGATGCTGGGTCTGGAGGGAGGTGGGCCTGGCACCAGGGCTGGTGCTGGCAGGGCAGAGCCCCCGGGTGCTGGCCCTGCTGCGTGACCAGCACAGGTACAGGGACACCCACGCCAGGCACCGCTGCTCGCCCAGGCCAGTGCCAGCCTGGGCAGGGGGCTGGTTGGGATGGCAGGCTGGAAACAGAGAGGAGTCCTGCGTTCAGTGGGTGCCAGTTTGGAAGGATAGCACAGATCCTTGGCCAATTTTCCACTCCATTTGGTTCCCCTGTGGCTTGATGGGGACATTAAATGGCAGGCGTTATGTGCCAAGCTTGGGCATTTCATCCCTGTGCGGAGAAGCTGATGAGGAGCAGTTCTCGGGCACGGACGCAGCTACAATCATTAGCGGAGCTGACTGTAGTCACAGAGGAGACTGTCTGCAGTGAGAAACAGCCGGTGTTCATCGCGGTAGCTCGCGGTCCAGCCCTGGCATGGAGTGTTCGGGCACGAGATGGAGGGTTTGATCTGTGAGCTGCAGTCATCAGGGAGAAAATACTTCTGCAAATGGACTCTGCCTTGTTGAGCCCCAGGTGGGCCATCGCCTTCAGCTGCGTGTCTCGAGAGTGACACGGGTAACCCAGGGATGGCAGAGCAAGGACTGCGCATCTCTGGTCTGCCCCTAATCCAGCCTCAGGCTCTCTCTGCTCCCAGCAGCTGCACTTCAAACAAGGTACGCTTTCCCCTGTACTGGTCTGCTCATTGACTAGGTTTTCAATAAGATCACTGCAGGTCTTAAGCAAAGTTTCCTAAGTTAATCCCCTGCACATAATCATCAGAGAAAGCCTTGTTTTTGCAAGGCTGTGCCTTACACTTGTTAGGAGGTGAGCGGCAGCAGCTGTCACTGAATAATCGTTCTCATTAACTCATCTTTGTACCTTTCTTTTGCCTGATGAAACCCTCTCTCCAAAACACAGCCTTGAGGGCTGCTCAGAAAAAAGGCAGACAAGCAAAGCCAGATAACAAAGCAAACAAGGAAAACCAGGACTGGGAGGCTAGGAACTCTTCCACCTTCTCCTTGTTCCATAGAAAACATGGAGGGATAATGTGCCCCAGTTCCTGGTCCCTGCTAGTCCCTGACCTAGAGAGAGCCGACAGACCAGCTGCACCATGCATGGGACAGGCTGAGGCAGCTGTGTCTCCCACTCAGCGTGGCACTGGATCAAGCTGCATGCAACACTCAAGGCTGAAGGAGATGTGGTCACATCCTGAGTGATGGAGAGAGCAAAGGGACTTGGGTGCTAGACGGATCCCGGTGAGATCTGTGGGAACAGCACTGTGGCAGAAGTTGCGAGGTGTAGGGACTGTTTTGAGGTGTAGCCAGAAGGCCCCTCTTCTGTCCCCAAGCTGCAGATGGTTCCTGGGCGTTTACATCACTCAGGGGATTTTCCCCTCTGCCAGTCCTCAGCCTTTCAGAGAAGCAGGATCCCTGGGAGCCCATAGATGAAGAGCTATCTGCCTCCTCCTGCTCTTCTCACTGCATCTCTCTGGGACACTGAGCTTTTCTTTGACGAATGCTCTCCTGCTGACAAAGAGCATACGGACAAGGAGGGTGCAGAGGGAGAAGCCATAGATTTTCCTTAATTGACCAGAACAAACGGAGCTGACCTTCAGAGAACGAAGCCATGAATCTTCAGACAATGGAGTGAGTGCCACATGGATTTACAGTCCTCTGGCTTTAAAGGCCTGACCTCCACCACCCCTCTCCTGCTCCTGCAGGAGAAGGACAAGGAAGATCTGCTGGGAAAGCCCTGATTTACAGGTGTCTCCCAACACATATGAGCTTTCATGCTTGTTTTCCCTGCAAGTTCAGAGCTGGCTACTCACGCCTAGTGGCCAAGGTGGAGAGCAGACAGGTGGATAGACATGGAAATGGCACAGCAATAGATGGAGAGATGTAGTTTTCACCACGGTTTTCTCTAGGCTCCTTTGGAGAAACAAAATCATCTCTCTAAGACCAGGAAAGAGATCTCAATGAACTTGTTATTTTTCTGTTGGCGATGGTTATTTTTCTGTTGGGGGAAGGCAAGGCACCTTTCAAAAAGAAGTGAGAAGTTGAACAAGCAGATTCATTTAGCCTTGGGTTGTTGGAGGGAAAACCGCCTTACGAGCCCTGCAGTGCTCCATCACTAAGGCAGCAGGGACCAGCCACATCTAGGGTATGTACCACCTCTAGAGTGACCTGGAGGGTCCCAAATCTCTTGCTATCTTTGAAACAGGGTGCTGTGCTTCTGCCAGGACAGAGGGAGGGTGCCACATCTGCCTTTCCCTCTGCTCGAGCAGACCTCATCCTTGAGGTGTTCGGGAGCGGTGGGCAAGGCTGGCTGGGGCTCCAGGGCTCGTGCTGTACAGACAGGGATGAAAGATCGAATGTGACGGTAGGGTCTTTCTGCATGGTTTCCTCTTTTGCAGTGCCAGTAGTTACCAAGAATGTGTTGTTGATGCAGGAAGATTCATATCAGATGCTTGGTCACTCTGAATCAGCGATGCTGTGTTGATTTGTACCAGCTGCAGCCCAGCCCCTCCTGCAGACTCTTGGTTGTGCTCAGTACTGCTCAGGAGCCAAGGGAAGAAGACACAAGTAGGAAAGAGGGGGAAGGAAGGAGCAGGGCAGGGGGAGGGAGAAGAGCTTTGCTGCCTGAGAGCATCTCTGTGAATATCAGATAGCTTCTAATGGGCAAAGCCAGGGGCATGGCTGGGGTTTGTTTGGTTAGCTCTTCTTTTCAGGGGAAGAGCCAGGGTGTTTGTACTTCTTAGGGCCTGGGAATGGTGCGTCTGAGCCTCACGCATCTTGCAGGGACCGCCAGGGCCAGGAAAGCAAGTGGCAGGAGGGACAATATGTTGACAAGGAACAACCTGTATCTTAGTTACAGTCTGAGCATGACAGTATCACTGGGAGCTGTGTGTGTGTGGATTTCTCACTCATGGACTGCTGTGTCTTGGTACTCATCTCTCCCTTCTGCTCTTCCTTGGGGCAGGAACGGATCCCATGAAATAAGGGAGAGAAACTCTTGCTGTGCTGCTTGGCATCAGTGTGCTGACAAAGCACATCTCCTGCAGGAGGAGGGTAAGTTTTCCAGAGGGCAGCACTGCTGGCTAGGCTAGTAGGCAAGAGAAGCTTCTGTGTGGCAGCTCCATGGTTTGCCCTCTGCAGAGAGTTGGGGAGGGAGAGGAGATGAGGAGTGACAGGCCAACCCTCTGGGTGGTGAGTATCTGCACAGAGAAGGCACCAAGAGTGAACGCAGAGAGCCAAGGAAGCCTTTGGGGTGATCTACCATGCTGGAGGACCTTCTTCAGGCAGGAGCTTCCTTCCCAACCCTCTCTTGCATTGGATTGCTCCATGAGATGCCTCAAGACACAAGTGGAAGTTTTGTGGGCTGATTTTAATGGCTACTGAAGCTGTGTTTCAACTGATGTGCTCAGATGTCCCTGAGGACTGTCTGCTCACTCCCACATTTCCAGTGAGCCCATGACACCTGCAGCTCAGCAGTGCCCATATCTACCCTGACTTGTAGTCTGCATGGCCCCTTTTCCATCATCTTTGCTACAACAGGCTCCTCACCAAGCTGCCCTTCTGTCCTTGCACCTCCTTTCCAGAGCAGATCCTCCTCCCTCTCTTGGGGTCTATCACAGCCCTTCCATACCTGAGCCATGGTGCTGTCTCTCACCTTGTTTCAGCAAGCTTTTCTCAGCTCCTCCATGTAGAGGATGGCTCTTCCCCTACCTTTGCAGAGCTCAGACATGGTCTCCCTGCAGCTGCAGAGGTGGTGGGAAGAAGGGCTGAGGGGCTGCTGAGCGAGGAGGAGAAGGAGCAGGAAGAAAAGGGGAATGTGGTTCTGCACATGGGCACCCTGCAGAGGAACCAGTGCTCAGCCTCAGAGGACGGCACTTTGGTGAGCAGAGGGGCTCATCTGGGTGACGAAAGTCTCTGAAACATCTGGTGGTGTGAATGCAGGGACATCTCTGAGTGTCATTGCCCTCAGTGGGGGGAGATGGGTTTGATCATGCGTAATTTGGTTACGCACTCATACCGCGTGTGTACAGGCTCTGGCTGTGCATCAAAGGGGCTGATCAGAGCCCATGCCTTTGATGCGGGGGTGCCTGGTTAGTGTGGTGCGACAGATCATGATGCCTGCTGGCGATGGGGATCAGCATGCTTGGAGGGGTGCTCCCTGCGAGGCTGCTGCAGTCCTGGGGAATGCGCTGGAGGGGTGTTAGGGGGAGGAACTCTGACCAGGGCTTGGCCAGGAGGAGCAAATCAGTGCAGCCCCTTGGAGTAGCATATAAATTGTGCACTTCCGTGGGTGATGAGATGCAAAGGTGCTTTGGGGTACTGTCATATTGATTCCTTCTTGCTATGTGTCGTCTCTAGAGGGGAAACAAACAAACAAAAAAAACCCAAAACCAAACTCCATCAAAGACCATGAGCAGCAGGGCTGAATGGATCCATCCAAGTGCAGTGTCTCTCTTGTAGATTCTACATAGAGATCAGGCTGGTGCTATCAAGAGAAGAGGGCAAGAATCATCCCCTCCTAGTGCAGGATCTACTTGCCTTGCATAAGGGCAATTATTCCCCTGCACTGACTGTCAGTGTGGCCTGGATCACCTCTAGGAGCAAAGGCAGCCACAGCGACTGGCTTGTCTGGACCCACCTGTGTGCAGGCACCCAACATTAGAGGAGATGAGTCCCACCTTCTGTGTTCGCTCTGCAATGGAAGAGCAGCCTCTGAGGCAGGCGTGGGTTCAGAGGCCATGTTTTCCAAGAAAGGGTGCCTAGGACCATTTCCTACATCCTTGACAAAAATAGAGGCAAAATCTACAGAGGTCAACCCCTCGCACAGCATTAGAGTTGGTATAAAGGGGAAGGAGAGAAGTGTAGCTGTTGCAGCACGACACAGCCTTTCCTTGGCCGGGTGACACGTTCCCTGTGTCACCAAATGTCTGGTGTTGCAGCTGGCAGAGGCGGTGTCCACAGAAGATATGTCGTCTGGCAGTGCAGAGACCAGAGAAGGCAGTTTTGCAGAGGGGTGAACAATCATCTGGGGATGAGCCCTGCATCCTGGAGCTCCAGCTCCACCCAGGTACCTGCACCAGAGCTGCTGGGACTGCCCGTGTGAGTACCTTTCTAAAACACTTTTGAAATCTTTATACTCCGGTCCTGCACCACCCAGTGCTCAGAGGGACTGCTGCCTGCAGGCAGGCAGAGCTGCAGTGGTCAGCAAGGTGCTGCAGAGGCTTCTGGACGCAGGGTGCTTCAGGCTCAGGCACTAGCTGGCTCTTTCCTCCTGCTGTCATGTCTCTCAGGTCCTGTTTATGCTGCCAGGCACAGCTCTGCCTTTGCAAAGTGATTTAATGCTGCAGCACCTGAGGCACTGCAAAGTATGGCCTGGGGAAGGCGGGGAGGGGAGCATCTGTAAATCACCCTGGTGCTGCTGGGTTCCCAGCACTGGCAGCTCCAAGGACCATGGTGGGCTGGACCTGGCTGACGGAGCTGCTCTGCGGCAGACAGGTAGACAGAAGCTCTGTGGTGTTCGTTCTTTACGTTTGGGGATCTGATACAGCCACCCATACGTGCTAAGTTACAACCCGCAAGTGGGGCTGGCAAAGGTCCTCTTCTCCAAAAGCTTTGGAGCACCATGAGGGTGGTTGGGAACAGAGAATAACAGGTGCTGAGAGCTCTCCCAGGCAGTGATCAGACCCATCTGAGAACCTTGAGCCCTGTTGCTCTGTTTGGAGATCTCTCCAGATCTTGCTGATCTTCAGGCACCAGATTGCATCTTCCTCGGCAGCATGCTTTTGAAATCCAGCCCTGTGCCACCGGGAGCCCTTTGCCGTCATTCCCCACTGAGTGACACATTAAGTTGTGCATGGAGGATGATCACAAGGGGAAGTCCCTTTTGTGAGAAGGAAGAGTGAAATCCTCAAAAGGCATGTCCAAGAGAAACAAGCCTGCGATCCTTCTGCCAATTACTTCTCTTCTAGTAGTTTGGTTGCTGCTTACGTATTTTTTCCCAAGCTTTCCATAGGCTTATACAGACCTCACATTATAAATATGCATTAAACTGGGGACTTCTGGGTTAAATCCTCCAAGTAATTTTTATTTTCCTTCTGCCATTTGGGACTTCTGGAAAAATGCAGTCACTAGCATACATTTAAATAATGTGAAAGTGCAGAAAACATTTAAATCTCTTCTGCCTCTATTTTGTTAACCTCTTGGCTTCCTGAAGGACTGGCAGCCTCATAGGAGAGCAGATTTCCACTGTACAGGGTACTGTTTTCATGCCCTTCAGGAAGTCCTACCAGATTCAGAGATTCAGAGTCTATCTGCTTCTGCTTTTCACATCCTAAATCTTTCTTCTTATTCTTATTATTATTAGTGGACCCAGCCAGCTTTTTGCTCATTTCTTCCGTTTTCATTGATGCTTCCCACTGAAGAAATATCCACAGAGAAGACCTCCCCTCCTGATTTGTGACCCCGACCAGCCCCTGCTGCACACCCATTAACCTCTGAAGAGTCCCTCGTAGTGTTTGCTGTGCGGCTTCCTTTGCCCAGTCAGTGGTGGGCACCTCTTTCACTTACCTGTAGCTCCTTCCCTGCACAGCCCTGTCAGCCTTGTCATTCTTCAGGTTTACTCTCATTGCTAGCGCTAGTATACTTACGGTTGTACCTGTTCATATAGCAATGGTGTTTTGTTTCTGCTTTTCCCTTCCAGATCTTGCTGAAAGAGCAGATGTGATCACATCTGAGTGTAATTTTCTTGCCAGCAAACAAGGTATTGTTATTCTCATTCCTGTTATGCTCTTTGTCTGTTATCTTGGCGCTGCACAAACTTGTAAGTCAGACTTCCCTGAAGAGTTTCCCTGCTAAGCAATCATGGCAAAGGAAGGCTAGGGAAGGAGGATGCATCATGCCTAAGTGAGGTTTTGATATTTGGGGGTGTGTGTGTGTATGTGTAAGTTCAATTAAGATGATGAACAAAAGGGAGTAATACTACATTTTTAATTATCCGCCATCTTTCTCAAAACATACATACAAAATAACAGACTCACAGTAGTCTTGGCTGAAATGATTGGTCTAAGAAGCAGTTATTAATTCTTAATCATTTGCATCATGTAATTTGCCTCACAACTGCTTGTACTATTCGAGGCAGATGAGAGAGCAGGCAGCGAGACAGCGTGAGAAGCACGTCCCCAACAGCAGATACTGAGAGCTGCTGTGCCCCGCTGAATTTGGGAGGATAAAGCTTCACAGCAGAGTTGAAAGGGATGATGAACCAAGGGATGATAAACCAAGCTATTCTGGGAGCGGTAGAACATGTGCAACCCGGGCTCCTTGCCCCGTGGGGGTTCTCCAGGGTCTATAAATGGAGTTGTGCCCTGGCTCTGAGGTTGCTCTGGGGTGGGAAAGTGCAAAGTGGGGTCTCTCCTCCCTCTGCCCAGCCACCCATGTTCATCACGCAGGTGGGATGTTAATGTCCTTCAGACCTCCTGCTCCAGTCAAATTTAACTGGTTTGGACAACGACTTGTGATGGTGGCTTGCAGAAACTGCAGAGGTGAGCAGAGGAGGGGAGAAGCAGAGACAGGGTCAGGGTCTGTCGGTGGCTGGGGTGGGCAAGCCCACCTGCAAGGGGAACGGAAGGTGGCTGTGCACTAGGGGCTGATGCAGCGAGTGGCTCCACGGCTGCTGGGCAGCACAGCAGAGCTCATGGTGCTTTCATCTGTGGCATCCACAGGAACAAAATAAAATCACGGATGAAAAAGTGACCAAGGGGAACTCCTGGGAGGACCGTGCCACACGCAGGAGGGGCTGCTGCAGCTCCCTGCTGCCGCCTCTCCTGGGGTTCACCCACGCATAGGGATGTGCGTGTACTCACTGAGACACAGCAGAGGATGGAGGAGCAGAGGGAGGTAAGAGTCATAGAGCTGGAGAAGTTTTCTAGTTTGGAAAATCATTTTAAAGTTAAAAAATAGAAAACTAAAATCCCCTGTTGGGAAACCCCTTGGAGGATATCAGAAAATGAGGCCAAGTAGAATTTCTTTGGATCCTGTGGAATTTAACACAGATTTGTCATCTAGCTGTCAAACCCACTGGAAATGTCTCACTCTCTATTAATAGTTTCATAGATTTTAGAGATTTTCCAGCTCAAAGGACCATTCTGTTCATCTTTTCTGGCTTTCTGCATAAAGCGGGCTATTCCTGTATCAAGCCCATCCATCCCGGCCAAACACAAACGTATCTTTTGGAAGGATCTCCACTGAGATTTAAACACTTCCAGGCACAGAGAATCTGTCACGTACTTTGTGAATTCTTGCAGAGGCTAATTGCTCTCACAATTAACCATGTCTTTCTGAACATATCCAGCCTTCCAGCTGCAGCCTTTGATCCTGCAGGCAGGGATTCAGCTGGGTGAAAGAGCTCTTAATTGTGAGGTTCCCCATCTGGGGACTTGTTCACTTCAGCGGCTGTTAGTCTGTGGTCTGCTGACCTGTGGGGCCTTTCTCAGAGGGTCTCCACGACGAATCTGGGAGAAGCTGGCATGTCAGGAGGCTTCAACCAATTATACTCAGGTCACCACCAGAAAAATAGCAGAAGTCTGCTAAAGGGAAAAAGCCAAAACTGCTGGTTTGTGGGTCTTTGGAGAGATAGCAATGGGATGCTTTTGTTGCAGCGTCTGCACTGATGTGTTACCCTGGGGATGAAGGAGTGAGTAGACTTTCTGGGGAGAAAAAGGCAGAGCGGGATGGCTGTGTGCTGGGGATGGGTCTCATCCTGTTTCTCAGGGGCACCTCCGGTCCCCATCTCAGCAGCGTGCAACCCTACATGCACCAGCACATGCAGTTGTGTGTGAAATACACGTTTGTGTGCATGGAGCCTGAAATGCCTGCTCTGTGGAGTAAATGAGCCCGTCTGCTCCAGAGGTAGGTGCACATCAATCGCACCCAACTTCTTGGTAACCTGGGGTCTCTGTTCTTCCTTCCTGGTCTGCAGTGGGGAAGGTGTGGGAGCAGTGGGGAGCTCCGCAGGAGGTGGCACAGTACTGGAGTGCTCCTGCTCACTGTTTTCCAGAGCACCAGCTGCAGAGAGTTGTGCCAAACCTCATAATTAAGAGCCAGTAAAACCTTCCCCTTGCTGCTCTGGCTTCTCCATGTGGCTTGTTACGGCTGCGTCCCAAGAAGCTGATTTAGAAGTGTTGTTGGGGCTGGGATGTTTTTATGAGGTGCTGCTTTCACACCCCACAATTTGGGAAGCCCAGGCTGCATTAATTAAAGACCTGGAGGGACACAGCTACCAGGCTAATGAGGGATGTTTCTGCAGCATCGGTGACCTGGCTCCCAAAGAGGGATGACTGCTGTCTCAGGACCCCCAGGCATCCTGCTCTGCCCTGAGGGGTCCAAGGACAGGGCTGGTGCCTGGGGAGGGGGAGAAGGACACATTTGTAGTGCAGGATTATTTTTCAGGGTTCATCTTCTCAAAACACCTGGAGCATCATGCTAGTTCTGCCTGGGGATAATCCATCATGAGACATCTCTTTCCTGCACTGGGCTGTATTTTACAGTGATTGTCCTTGGAGCCGAAGTAGTTTGGATGTGTGACTACAGCAGAAGTGAGACCCAACAGTAAATGAATGTGGCTATGGGCCTGGAGTGGAACTGCTCGGCCTTCTGGTTTAATGTAGGAGCTATATTTTTTCCAAATTAAAATGTATTCTGTTATCAGCCATACCTCTGTCTCTTTGGCCAGCTGAATGCTCTGGTACATAAAAATCTGCACACAGCCTGTACTTAATAAATGATAACAAACTCATGAATTAATTTTGTTAAATTTCTTAGGACAAGCAGCCAAGATAGTCATGTTCAATGCACAGATGATGACAATAATTCATATTTTTCAAAAAAAGCAGCAAATCTAATCTGTCCTTTCTAATGGAGAACTTCATGAATTGCATAATCTCCAAATGCTCTTTAGTCATTAAATCTAATTACTGGAGCTAGTGACATCCAAATTTACATTTGGAACCGGGAGAGCAAGAAATCTAGATATTTAAACAAGCATGTAGATCTGTCAATTTTGTTAACCCTGCTCCCTGCAGAGTGCAATGTGAGCTGGAAGGACAAGTCTGAGTGGCCTTGCATGCAAGAGGTACCCTGGTTTCTAATCGCTAAGCGGGTATGAGCTGCAAAGCTTTGTTTCAGTAACGAAGCATCTTCTTTTAGTTTATTAAAAGTAGGTTAGAGGTGATGTGATAATGGTCCAGAAGTACCTACATCCAAAGGGAGCTTCTAGGAGGCTCTTTAATCTCTCAGACAAGAGCATAGTGAGACTGGAGAGTTAGCCAGAAAAAAGGTTAAAGGTATAGCATGCAACATGAGTATAATTATCCAGAGGTACAGTTCTCTAAGGGTGATATCTGCTGCTTTCGACTTATTTTGGAAAAGTGATGCAGCTTGGGTATCCATGGCATGGGAGCCCAAGCTGCCCAGCAGAGCTGTTGGTGGAGTCCCATCCCCATGCGGGCAGAGCAAGTGAGTGTATCTTGGAGCCTGTCTCAATTCCCAAGCTTCCAGGTGGGACTAGCATGTTATATTTCTATCCCAGAGCTTTGTATCATTGCTATATTTTCAGCTTTCTCGTTGATGAGTGGTTCATAAACGTTCCTGGGAATTTATGTGAGCATGGGAAGAGCTGGTGAGTCAGGAAACAGCCAGTCATTAATTCCCAGTAATGCCTTGGACTGAGTTCATTACTGTTATCAGAAGATGAAATGATGTGGAAAGTAGATTTATTTATTTTTCTGAGGCTGATGCAGTTTGCCTTTGGAAGGCACTGCTCTGGGGAAAAGCAGTGCCAGGATGTTGGCAAGCGAGGAGCCTGAATCCTCTTGCAGCAGTTTGTTCGACGCAGAACTGTTTGCTGTGTTTGAAGCAAGAGGTTGTATCAAGGTCACCCCACTGAGATTCAGTTTTGCAGCCTCTATGAAAGCAGAGCTCTCAGTGTCCTCGTAGATCTTTTTTACTTCCCTCTGCACGTAAAAGACAGATCTAGCAAGCTCTTGCAGAAAGAATAAAAGGTTTGCAGAATGGGACTCTTATAAAAGTGTCCTGCTATAAAGGACTGCTCTGAATCCGAAACTGCATCTGCTCCAGAAACTGTCCCTGCCTTTCTCCCACCCTCCCTCCGGGTTCAGCCTTTGCCTCTGCTTTATTGCTGGGGGCAGCTTGGTGGGTGCGGACAATTCAATGCCGTCCTCCCTGCACCAGACCCTGCAGGGGGGCAGGAGGAAATGGAGAGGCACCCATTTGAAAAGCGTTTAGTAGATAACAATAAAATGAATCTAGCAGTTGCCATAAAACGTTTGGGAACCATCCTGATGGAGTGTTTCCCTTCTTTTTTCTTTTTTTTTCTTAACATCGCATGGTGGCTGCAGGGACGTTGAAACCTGCAGCATTCCCTGCTGCCAGCCCAATGCACGCGAGAGCTGCAAATCCATTTGATTCCCGTGCTCCGTGCGCTGTCACACTGGGCTTGGGTAGTCAATCTTGGTTTTAATTTCTTTCCTTTCCTGCAACTTAGTGCAGGTGGAGTGTGCTCTGGTTGTCCTCCCAGTCCCTGTTGATGCCACAGGGAGGGAAGCAGCCTGGGATGCACCAAGCCCCGGGCGCGCAGCGGGGCCAGCCTCAATGCTGATGGGGCCGGGGATTAATTCAAACCCTGCCGGCGCTGGAGGAGGGACAGAGCACTGATCCGGGCTGGAGGGCTGGGCAAATAGAGACACTGATCACTGGAGAGTTTTACAAGGATAATAAAGAACATCATAATAAATGGCCATGAATATTTCATGGCAGGGGTAGCACTGATATGATGTATCATAGAGGAGCAATGGGGTTATTCGACATATGGATGCAAATGGAGAGTGTGCTCTATATTTTACAGGTTTCTCCCCAGACATGTTGTGTTTTCTGAAAATCAGATTGACTGGAAGTTTTTGATATGAGAAACACCATCAGGGGTCTGGTTAGTTTTTTTTTTTAAAAAAAAAAAGGTACAAGCAGTATCAAAGCAGTATCAAAGGATTGTCAGTGCCAGAGAAGAAGAAATCTCATGTAGATCAAGTAGCCTGTCTCCTAAATATCAGGGGACACCAGGTGGGAGTCACTGGGGGGAAATAGACAACAGTGCTGTCCTTGGAGTGGCAAGTGGGAGCTGACTATATCCTGATAACAGCAGCCCCTTCCTGTTGGGACCCTGAAATGCTGGGTGGCTGCGGCACGGCACTGGTACCCAGGAGAGGAGACGAAAGCCAGGGGCCAAGTCCTTCCTCCCCACTTACTGCTTGCTGGCAGATGTTGAGCCTGCTTCGGATCAGCCTGGGGCAGACAGCAAAGGAACCTTCTTTCTGGAGGGGACCAGCTGAATTTTTGAGTTTCACCCAAACTCACATACTGGGTTTGCCTTGGTGGAGCCCTTTGTTCAGAGGCATCAGCTGGCAATGTGCCTGCCATCTGAACAGGTTCGTCTGCAGGGACATTCGGTCCAGCTCCTCCTTGCAGTGCTGACGGCATGCATGGGGATGTTCTGCCCAGGGACAGCCACCCAGGAGCTGGCCCCGTGCTCCATCACACAGCCAGAGGAAGATGCATTTCTTAATGTTTGTTTCCTGCACTCTACTGGCAGATGTTTCTGTGTGAGCACAAGCATGTTTCAGGGCAAATGCTTGCTAATACATAATCTCTTGATAGCCTAACATCTATATACCATCCCACATGGGAGCACATGCACAGATGAGCACAGGCAAGTGCTTCCAGCTGCCGAGGCTGTGGCTGTGTCTGCATCCAACAGCGATGGCAAGGATTGACTGCTCGCCATTTCCTTCCCTTTGCTGATGCATACTGTATAACACTGGCCCACTGCACAAACACCTTTTGCATGCTTGTCCTGGTGGAAGTCTTGTCTCCCTCCTTTTAATTAATCCCATAATGTCCCCAGACTCTAACTAAATGCAATGCACATTAAGTATTCACAAGTTTGCATGTTGCAAAACCAGTTTCTAACACTCTGTCTGCTATCCTGCCTTCCCGACACTGTCTTCTTTTGGTACAGGTAGCAAAGCTGTGGTCTGAAACGAGGGACGGGGCAAGAGGAAGGGAGCCTTTGCAGGCACGTGGCTGTGCAGAGGAGCAGGTATGAAGGGGGATGAGCTGAAGGAGGCAGCCTGTAGCCCCTCCATCCTTCTGGGGACATTCGTACAAATACCCCACCGCTATTTCTCCTATCTGCTTTGTAAATTGCCAGTGAACCCACAGAGATTCCCTTGAGCTTCTCACTCAGTTCCTCACTGTGGTGCTGCTGATCTGGTGGCACCAGTGATGTATTACCCTGGTGCTCGTTCCCGAAATGGTTGCTCTATCTTTGCCCTCTGCAGTGTATTGGTGGGCTTGGGTGCCCCAGGGCCTTGCTGCTGCCCTCCCAGGTGCTTGTTCCAGCTTCCCGAGCAGTGTTACCAAGGTCTCCTCCCCAGTTTCATTTCATTCCTGACCACCCTGGTCAGGACACAGCACCTGCATGCGTGTGTGGATGCTGCTCACCAGCAGCTGTTTTCACCAATGTGCCAGCAAGCAAAGGGGTTGCAGCCATCAGCAAAGCAAATCAGCAGGGCAAACCTCTGCTGGTGCGTTCAGCCAGATGGTATCTCAGTGGAGTTGGGACCATCAAACTGCAAGTATCTTTCCAGGACAGAAAAAAAAAAAAAGATTAAATGTACTTGTTTTTAAAGTCTGAGCCTGAATGATGCTGTGAGCTAATTCTTCCCAAATTGGGTGTTGTCAGTTGACGAAAACTCTTCTATAAAGGTGTTAAGCTCACTTGCTGGATCAGAAGTATTTCTTCTTGGAGAGTGCTGATGAGATTGTGCCTCGATCAGCCAAAATGGGGCTGATTTTAATGTGCTCTACTACAAAGCAGTCATTACATTTCTCTTTAGGATTCAAATGAACATTTCCTCCATATTTCAGCTGTGCTGAACTGACTTTGCAAAGACCCCTCCAGGCATTTGCTCAGGAACTGGTGAAATTACCCTGCCTAATGGCCTCCAGAAGTGAGAGTACCCAAGCAGAAAGTGTGCCACGCAGGTCCCAGGAGCTGTGTGAAGCAAACGGCACGTTGGTTTCTGTGCCAGTCTCAAGGTAGCAGCTGAAGCATAAACTGAGGATGGAAAAAGACTTAATATGCTCACACTCTGTTGTTTTGTTTTGGGCCTTTTTTTTTCCATTTATTTGTCAGTGCTCTTCCTGGAAAAGGCGTGGATGGGAGAAGCCACGTTTGTCCCATCTGCTCTGCTAACACCTTGGGTCAGGAGGGCTGGGGCTGCTGTCAGCAATTCCCGTGCTGAGTGGCCTAGGGCCACGGCTGGGGACCGGGCTAGCTGTGCAAGCAGGGGACACCCTCCTGCCACCTCTCTGACTGCAGGACCCTGCAGCAGAAGTGCCTTGGGCTCCTTGCCTGCTATAGACAGCAGCGATTCAGCAGTGCAGCCAGGAAGGATGAAACCCAGAGAGCTGTTCTGTGAAGCGGTTCCTTCACGTGGAAACTAGTGGGATTAAATCCACAGATATCGACCACACAAACACCTGTTGGCTGGACTGGCAGTTTTTGGCTGGGACTCTCCTTCTCCCAGCACTCTGCAGGGGTAAGAGCTCTCTCTGGGCTGAGCGCGTGCTCAAGTTTCCTTTGTGAAAGTGCAACAAGAAAGACAGCCCGTATCAGCCCCAGAATAGCTAGCAGAGCTCCAGGTAGTATTTTCTGCAAAATTCGAATCAAATCAGACAAAAGATTTCTCAATTAAATCTCCCCAAGTACAGAGTTAGGAGCTCAAGGGAGTACTTACATGTTCTGGTTTGTCACTCAGGAAACAATTGGGGAAGAGAAGGAGAATCACTGCTAACCAGCATTTTGTCACCAGCTGCAAAACAGCTACAGAGAAATCAGCACTGTAAATACGGGGGTCTGGAGTCGGTGTTGCTGCGTTCCCCTTCATGGGGCTTCTCGCATTTTCTCCAGCACAGGAGCACAGGTCTGCACCAGGGCTGGGGCTCCTGGCTCTGCTGGGGCTTTAGGACCTGTCAAGAGTTCCAGGGGGTTAATTACGAATTAAGGATGTTAATTACGAATATCAGTAGGGGCTTCTTGACTTGAGGTCTCTGCCCTGGGAGCTCTGGAGTGCCATGCTGTTGAAGCCAGTGCTCCTGCTGGGGTGCAGGTGGGTGGCAGTTACTTCCTCCCCGTGATGATGTGCCCCGGGGGCTCAGAGGTTGAAATGTCCCACGCAGGGCAGGGAGAAGGTACAGAAACAACAGGCTACATATGGAGGAATAAGGACAACTTTTGGGGAATGCGTTGCCCCTCACCAGGGGGATGTGGGTGCCAGTTGTCCTTCAGGGGGCTCTGCAGCCCCTCCACTGGCAGAGGGCAGGTGATGGTGGGCAGTGTCGGTGCTCCTGGGAAGGTGGTGTGCAGTCTCACTGCTGAGGGCTTTTTTATTTCTCAAATCACATTACTTGGGTAGATTTGGCAAGTGCTATCATGCGTGTGAAAGGAGGAAGCGTGATAAAGCATTATTAGAACAAGGTTTGGCTGACTGGGAGCTCCATCACCAAATGTGTACATCTTCTCCCTGCGTTGGTTTACTCAAGTAACTTTGAGTTATTGCAGACCTCTGAGATTTGCTCTCCATATGTTTACAATGAGTAGCTGTAAAAGGATACATCTTTTTCACTTGTCCTGTGTCAAGCACAAACGGAGCACTTCCCTTCTAAAATCATTTTAAGATGAAATAATTAACAAGCAGGAAAACAACCACCAGTTTGGAGCCTTGTGAATCTGTTTACGCTTCCCCCAGGACCCTTCCTCTCTCTCTTCCCATTTCTCCTGCTTCCCTTGCAGTTTATGGCCCTGAGCTGGTAAATCACATTCAGACCTGTGCCTCACTCCATACGTAAGTGGTGGTGTGATCCCGTGGAATAAATGTATGTGATGGGAGCACCTTCAGTGATGTGCAGCCCTGCTCCCCCCGCTGCATCGCCCCTGGGCTGGGGAGCGCTCGGCTCGTAGGTTTATTATTTATCTTGGTGAGCTGTATTCAAAGCTGACGAACTGACTTCATGGCCCTGAATTACTGCACCAAACGTGTGCGTAAAGACCTGTGTTTCAGCAGTGACTGATATGAATTGGTCTGCCTGCAGCTAAAAATAGAAAGCACAGGGCAGGCTTCCTGGCAGAGCTGTAGTAACTTCTAATAGAAGGTGGCTCGGCAGCAGTTCCCATAGCAAAGCTTCCTCTGAGGCTGTGGGGAAGGCTGTGGTGTGCACTTGAGCCAGTATTAGACAACAGAGATGCCTGCTAGGAATGGGCTCACAAGGTGCAAAGGCCAATATTGAGTTTTGAAGTTTCCTTTTTCACAGCATAGGGGTGCCCTGCCCTGGAGGGATAACTGCTTGGCTTCGTATTTCTCCATGCCTTGGTTTCCCCTCTGTAGGGCGCTCTGGGTGCCATGTGGATGCGTTTTAACTGCACAGTTTTCTTGCTCTCCCTGCAGCGGGGAGGCTGCAGTGCCTGGCCAGACCTTGGAGACCCCATCCTGCTCCCATCAAACAAATCCTGCTCTGCAGCACCCTCCTTCGCTTTCATTCCTCCATGTAAGGGTTTGCTCCTTCCCCCACTCCCAAGCCCAGGAGAAAGATGCACTTTCTCAGCATCCTTGGCTGTTTTGCCCCAGCTATTGCTCCCTGGCTTTGCTTGCAATGAAGAGTTTCCTTCCTTGCAAGGCTGGACATGTCTGTTGGAGCTCTGTAAATCTCCTGCAGCATGCTGAGGTTATTTCTCTGCTCATTATGGCTTATCTGCTGTAAAAATCTGCTCCCTCCCCACTCCCCCAGAGTACTCGTGCCATCAGTCATGACAATGGTTCATCACAGCAGTGCTAATCGTAGCGAGTAGCTCATTGTCACCTGTGCTGGAGCATATGGTCTCCTGCCTTAACGCTGCCCCATGCAAAGGTTTCTGCATGAGGAGCAGCTGTAAGAAGGCTTAGTGGTTCTCCACAGGACAGCCAAATGTGCTATCCACAAGGAAGTGCACTGGACAACTGCGTGGCAAGAAGAGGCAACAGGAGTGCAGGGACAGCTCTTGGGAGCACTGCTGTGGCCCCAGTGTGGCTCTTCTTCTTGCCCAGGTGTAGAAGTGCAGCTGCCTCTGGGGAGGACGGTAGCAGCAAGATGGCATGAGCACAGGGCTGGGGAACACAGGGTGAGGAGGTGGTCTTGGCCGCTACTGCTGGGCTCAGCTTCGTGTTTGTGCCAGATGAAAGCACTGTGATCCTTTCATCCCTGCAGGAATGCCTTGCTCCCACATCAACCAGAGTGACGCCGTAGGGTAGGACCTGGTTTCTCTGGAGCCAGAGTTTCTCTTGTCAGGTGGAAGATTTCCTGGAGCTATTGCACAGACCGCATAATAACCTCTGGGGCTGGGACCTTCGCCTGAAGGTGTCAGCATAAGAAGAGCAAATGAGTGCTGTGGAGGAAGGAGAAGTCCCTGCTCCCCAGGCTGTGTGACTTTGGAGGTGAGGGAGGGCAAGCACGTGCCCTGAGCTGGTTCACCCTGGCTCTTCCCCAGCTGGGGAGTGGAGCAGCCTGCATGCTGACATTTCACTGGGCACCTCTTGGCATGCTGCTGGTGTCCCCTCGGCTTGCTGGTGCTGCAAGAGGGGAGTGCAAGTCTGAGGCTGCCCTAGTCTCTGCGAGCCTCATCCCATCACCTCCTAGGGGACGAGACGGGAAGACAGGGTGGTAATCTTTACTTCAAGGCAGAGTACAGCAGGAACAAACAATCCAAGTATGGGGGAAATAAGCTGTGCAGGACAGGCTGCCATGGCTTTCTGGGTAAGTTGCCCCCCTAGTAATCCTTGGCTGGCTGCAGTGAGGAGTTGTCCCTAAAGTTGCTGGATCACCATGGGGGAGTTAGTAGGAACTTAACAGGTGGGATCAGGTTGGCTTTGAATGGAAAATCTTACTTAATTTCTTCAAATGTGTGATTTCCCTCCTCCTTACATTGGGTTTGGATGCACAAGGTGTCTTGGGGCTGATTATGGCTCTTGCCTCATCATGTCTGCAGGGTGGAAGTGAGCAGTGCCAGAGCATGGTGGGTGCCAGGGGCATGCGGGGGGAGCAGAGGGCTGCCCAGGAGGGAATGCAGACATTGGGGGTGTGCTGTGGGTAAAGACAGCCCTTTACTTGGCATGGGAGCCCTCCAGACCTTTGCTCTCCTGTTCCCCTGGTTTCTGTCCTGTCCCCAGAGAGCTTCTGGGGAGCCCCAGGACTGTTGCTTTCCAGTGCAAACAGAGGCCTTGCTGGGTAAGCACAAAATCCTCCTGTAGGAAGGCTGTCACTTGGTGTCGTGTTCGTGGTCCGTCATTTGATGCTGTGTCTGCTGCATACATATGAAAGGTGGGACGGAGACGTGCTTGTGGCTGCCCACAAGCCCTGGTCGATCACAGATCCATCCCCGGGGCAGCTCTGCTCCCCAGAGCCCCTGCTGTGGGGGCTGGCTGATGGGTAGGAGCAGAGCCCAGCCCTGGCAGAGTGGACCTCCCCCTTCTCTGCCTAGAAGGTTTAGCAGCATCCACAGGCTATATTTTGATACTGCTGGAGATCAGACATGCTACTGGAGGTGCCTTCCTCGATTTGCTGTGATAATGGCTTTAGGACTGTGGCTGGCATTCATTGAGTTGAAGGTGTACTGGGAGATTTTAAGTCATCTTTTCTCCTGCTCTGCTCTGTTTTTTCTCTTGCTGACATCCCGCATCCTCTCTTGTTTCACCTCATAGGGAGCTTTCCAGCCTGCCATGAGTAGGATGGGGTGGATTTGTGTTCTGCGGTCAATGTTAGCTTCCCAGTCCCACCCCAGCTGAGAGGGGACGCTAAGAGATTCCCAGTGCTAAGCCAGCACAGGATCCTGCTTGTTGTCTTCAAGGGCAGGAATAACAGGAGGAATGGGCTGCAAGATGGAAAGCCACTGACAGATGTAAGGTGGTGGAGTTGCAGATGCTGTGGGAGCTGTGGCTTGCAGCTGGGTTAGGATGCATGCCTGGGGTGCAGAGCACTGTGAGACTCTTGTGGGATCTGGAGAAAATCACTTGGCTCTGAATTTTGCATCTGTACAGGGACAGGCAAAGGGTGTCCTGGGCAGCTGACTGCCATATGTCTGCACCGCGCTGCTCCTGGCAGAAACAGGAAAGTCACACTGGCTGCTGCTGCTGGGAAAGGGGTTGGGAAATAGGGAGTGGTGGCTGACACCAGCCCCCAGGCTCTGTGTGGGAACCACTGGATGAAACTGCCTGGAGGAGCACGAGTGGGAACTAGCTCTCTGCCTTTTCATCTAGCTTGTCTTAAGGTATAGGACCAGGTCTTTCCAGGTCTTCCTTTCATCCTGTGTTCCTCAGGTCTCTGCTGTCCTGCTTCTCAGCTATGCCAGGTGGTTCTAGTGGCCATTCACAGAAAACAGCCCAAATCCACCTGAGTGTCCTGTCCCAACCCAGGCAGATGGGGGTTGCTGTGCTGCTTTAGCACTGTTGCATCTACAGTGTGGCTGTACTCAAAATCCAAGGTACTCGTTTCACAAGAACAAACCCAAACCCATTAAAGTGGGTAGACTTCTAGTCTCTCGATCCTTTTGGTGGCTTTGAAGACTCCTGCCTCTATGGTCATTTCAAAGAAGTGCTGCTGTGCTAGAACTTAAAAGTTGCAACTGAGAGAAGGTCAAGTAGTGTCTGGGGAGGAAACCAGGTGTTAAATAGCTGCCAGGACAACAAAGGGCTGTGAGCTGAGCCTTGTTACCTATGCATGTAGATCGGATTGGACAAGACAGAGATCTGGCTGTTTGCAGAGGTGTGAACTGGAGATCGATCATGCCAGCTGAATACTTGGCCCGCTGCATCTCCATTCTGGTGTGGAGAAAAATAGCTGAACAAATGGAGATGTGCAGGTGATCTGCAGTTCAGGGACTTGCTTTCTTTTTTTTTCTTTTTTTTTTTTTTGGCTTGTTCTGTTTTTTACTGGTGAGCTCTGAAGGGATTTGGATGGTTGACTCTCCCCAGCCAGCTGGCCTTGGCAAGAAGGCTTTAGCTTCTCAGCCCTGAATAAGATAACTGTGCAAGCTCGAGTATTTCAGCCAGCTTGGACGCAGAGCTGATTTATTGCTCAATAGAGCCATTGAGGAGCTGGAAATTGGAAGTGATTCGTACTCAGGGCCAGCACTGGCTTGCTGGGATGAATTCTGTTCAGGGAGTCACCTGTGACTGTCGGCTTCCCTTCCCTTCACTTCCACAGCAATGATACCGAAGGCTTTCACAGTGCACCTCCCCTTCCCCATGGTGGGCACAGCTGAGAGTGGGGTCCCCACTGCTGCCCGCCATTTCCTGCACACGCAGGATTAGCCAGCCAAGATATAAGCTCTTCATCCCTACTGAACTGCTGACAGATCATGTGCTGGCTGCTTTTAGGCAAAGAAAGCTCTTTGCTAATTCACAACGCTGAGGGAAAAAAAAAAAAAAAAACTAGGGAGAATAATTGGCCGATTCCTGGCGTCCTCGATGGCTGCTCTTAAGCAATTATGGGGACTCAGCAACACCCGTACCACAGCGTGTTCTCGGAGATTAACCGTCTGCTCAGCTGGCAATTAGAGCTGGTTAAATGGGAAGCTGCCACTTAGTTTTGACTTTGTAGCGGCTGTTTTCACTTCTCCAAGTCAGGCTCCAGGCTCTGAAGGGAGGGGTGTGAATATGTGTGGGGAGGATTAAGTGTGAGCAGCCTTTCCAATGCTGAGAGAGAAAGGCTTGTGGACGTGGTGGCTGGCAGGGAATTAAAGCAATGCTCTGGTTTCTTTGTTAGCCCCCCACTTCTTCTCCTTCAACCTGGGAAGCACAGGCTGCTCCCACTCCCTTGTTTCCTCCCTCCCTAACTCTCCCTCCATCTTTACAACACTGGAAAACAGCTTAGCTTGCTGATGCCATCTGTGAAAGTACCAGTGCTACGTGTTTATGAGCAGACCCCATCCACACAGGAAAACTGCTGAGCTGAGATGCAGGTTCACCTCTCTGCCCGGGCCCCAGCCCTCCTGCGAGATCCTGCTCAGGTCACTGGGGTGCACCGACATGGCTGCTTTGGTACCAAGCAGGCTTGCGATGTTCCTGCCTCTGGTGCTGTGGTGCATCAGAGGACCTGAGTGATAAAAAATCCTCTAGTCTGAGTTGTTTTGGTGACCGCTGGTGTATTGCTTCAGTGCTTCATGCAGCCCTGCTGGCCACCAGCTGAGAGGGTGGTAAGCCCTCCTTTCTGGCCTCCCTAGGGCTTCGTGGGGGATTAGTGCTGCACTGAGGTACTGCCAAGACTCTTGGCTGTCTATCTCCTTCGGTGAGGTTGAGAGTCTGAAATAATGACACTGTAAAGAAAGGACTGGAGTACAGAGGCCACAAGTCTCTGCCGGTCCGCTTCAGCCTTGTTTGCATGCTGCTGGCATGCAGAGGCTTGGTGCAGCCCGGGTCCATGAGTCTGCACTGTGATCATGATGTGTTGCTGATCGAACAGCCACCTCTGTCCCGCAGAGAAGGTCCCCTGCTTGTGGGGAATGCCGTGCAGCTACCTGCTTTCCTTGGCTATAAACCATGCTGACATGAAGGGCTTCAGCAGCTGCCAACCATGGCCAAGCACTGGCCACCGGTTCTGCGCGGCAGCAAGGAGGCACAGCGGGAGCGTCTCTCCTGTGGGCTCAGCAGGAGCCTTGCACTATGGAATTAACTTCATTTTTTTCTTGCTGATTTATTTTTTGAGATTTCTAGGCCAGCTGTCCTCCTTTATTATCCTCACAGTACCTTTTTATCTCATTTGCCCCCTCTTCTCCCTGCTTTCCTCCCTCTGGTTGCCTGTCCGTTGCTGAGCTCTTGCCCGCCAGCAAAAACAAGCCTCGGTGGTGGAGCGTGACAGACCCTGCTGGAGACACATCAGGCCCGACAGCCAGGACCGAGTCAGCAAAGCTGGTCCCCACTCGCGCTCCCCCGGCACCCCCCAGCACATGGGAGGATGCTCCCGATGTGCCCGGCCACCACAAGCTCCTCAGACACATCAGCCATCCTGCCTGTGCTGCTTCTGCTCTGTGAGGACAACCAAAATGCCCAAAAGCTGCAGGTGAGATGGTGGTTACCACCTCCTACACCTACATGGCAAACTCAGGCCAGCTTCTTCCCTGCTCTTCCTCTTGCCTATGCTCCCCCAGGATGATGAAGGATTAAGGGGCAGATCCCAGGGTGGTGCTGGCCCCACTGGACACCGTCAGGCTGCAGATCATCCTACTGGAAGTCTTCAGTTATGGCCTATGGGCATCTAGACATGGCTTTTATGGTGACAGTACAACCTGTTTGCACACAAATAATAATATTTTGCATTTTTATCTTCTGTGCTGGGCATCAGGGCTTTTGTCAGAGAGATGGCCCAGAGGGATGACCTGGAGGAGCTTAGGGCCATGTTCAGATGAAATAGTCTCGGCTGTCAGACTCAGAGGGGCTGTGGATACAAGACAGAGCCTAGGTGTCCATCATCTGGCCAACCGAAAATAAAAACCACCTATAGATACAGCTGCCATAAGCAAAGCCTTTGCAGCTGTCTGCCTTAACTCGCCCCTTGCTTCCACATCTGCTGAACCCCAGCCGTCTTGCCCAGCCATGGGCTAAACTGCAGGGGCCTTTAAGTCATAGGAGGCCCATGGAAGTAGAAGGATTAAGCCCTGCCCCAAAATATGCTACATTTAATTTCACTCCATTTTATCCCACATGCCAGCTCTGTCTCACAGCAGAGCTCTCATCCATAATCAAAGATGCTGATCAGAAGTGGTCTGGTGCTTCTGAGATGTGCTTCCACTGAGACTGGAGAGGAAACCAACCCATCATTGCCCACAGCTGTAAGACACATCTGCTGATGCCTGGCCCTTTCCAAAGACATATTGTACCTGTGTCGGATCCGTGCTTTTGGAAAGCTTTGGGCTTGCATATGTACTGCCTGGAAAGAGAAACCTCAGCACCCACAGGATCCCAGGGGAGGGCCAGAGGGCTGACTCAGGTGAGACCTTGTATTACAGCTGACTTAAAAGCTCCAACCCTCTGGAACAAGGCTGTGCAAACACATAACCATAACTATGCCTCTGGATGTGCAGAATATCATCAACCCCTCTGGTGAGGGGAATGAGAATGAAATTGAGATTGAACTGAACTTTCCTGGTCACAATCCCTCCTTCATCTCTTTCTGGCACTGTCAGACTTTGTAAGGAACCTCCTGACAAGGTATTGGGGTGAAGGGAAGAGAAAGCAAGTAATCAAATCCCCTTTAACTCCTGGAAGCAACAGGAAGGTGGCAGAGCCTTCGATGTCTTGTTCAGCTCAGCAGCCAGAGCTGTTCTATACGTGGCTTCGACTCAGCACAGCTGGAGCAGAATATGAGCCACATCTGCAGTGCTCTGTGCACCCCTTGATGGAAAGCAAAAAAGTGTGCAGTGTCCCACCTGCCTGGAGTTTTAGAGAAGTAGCTGAGGCTAAATTAGCATGCAACCCACTAGAAAAAATCAACAAAACCTGTGTGGCAAAGACCCTGCCTGATGGTTTGAAAATGCAGGTGCCTGCCTTGGATGGGCAGGGATGGCTGGGAAGAACTCATGAAGAATCTGGAGATGTGAAGTGTCTGTCAGGAAAAGGTCAGACCAAGCCAAAAAGAGATGGAAGGGAAGCAGACCTCATTCTGCTGTACTTAAATTACCTTCCCCTTCCCCTGTCCCCTTCCCCTTCCCCTTCCCCTNGTCCACAGTGCCTTGTCCCATCAGCAGAATGTGCACTGAGCGCACAAACATCTTTTTTTGCAGGCCACTCGCACATGATGAGCTGTGGTATTTAATTGTTATTTTTTAGGACAGCCAAAGTTTTGCAGAGAGGGAGGGCAGATTTTATTGTAGCAAGGGATTGCGGAGGCTGTGCGTACCTGGACTGCTTGGTGCCATTGTGCTGGGCTGGGGGCTATGAGGGGGTAGTAACCTCTAGCAGGATTAGAGAGAACGTGGAAATGAGACCCCTGAGTTTGGATTAAAGAAGTTTGAAAATCTCGTGTATCAGCAAGCTCTTTTCTCTCGAGGAGATTAGGAGCGCAGTTTCTCTCGCCATGCTGTTAATCTGGTCTCCGTGGAAACAGGATGATGTTAGTGGTGACGCGCTCCCCTAAACGGCTGCTCGGCAGCCCTGTTAGAGGGACAGCCTTGCTTTAGTTTTTCACCCAGATCTGATTAGCTTGTCCCCATCAGTCCCTGACAGCTGCTGCCAAGAGAAATTTTGCTGCCCGTTCTGTCCCGGTGGCACCTGCACCAGGCTCCTGTGCTGCAGGTATTTTCCTGGTCAGTTCACAGAATGAGGTCTTCACACCTCACTCAGCCCAGGAAAAGCTGCAGATGTTTACACAATCCTTGTTCAGGTGATCCTGAAAGGTATAGGCTGTGGCTCTCCAAAGCAGTACGTCTCCCACCCTCCTTCAATTCCAAGGGTGACAGAGGTACCTCATTATCCTGCGGCCATATTCAGGAGGTCCGCTGGGTCTGCCGCAGTGACTGCTCTTGAATGAATATTGCGTGCAGCCTATGGACAATGCAGCCAGAAGTCAGGACACTTGCCTTGTCTGAAGGCAAATCCAACCTTGCCAACACCCAGCGAACAGCAGTCATTGAGGCAGAGCCTGTGTGGCTTTGCTCTGTGCCTGCCTGTGCTGGGAAGAGGGGAAATACCTGTCCCGGGGATTCATCTCAAATGCTGGCCAGCCTGGCCTCTAAATGCAAACCGGAGGTGCTAATATGGCCATCCAGGTTGAGGGTGAGAGGGTGGGTGGCTTGTAAACGTTCCCTGCATCTTTCTAAATCCCTTTTCATCCTGAGCCACACATGGAAGGAGCGTGGGTGAGTTTGAGTAGGCAGAGAGAGAGGGATGGGAGGGCTGCATGAATTTGGGTATGCACATCAGCTATCAAACATTGTGTAAAATTGCTGTGAAAGCAACGAAAAAAAGATAAGTTTCATGTCACAGTCTTCAGATGATGAGCTACTGCTGTTAATGTTTTCTGTGTTAGTGGAGTTAAAGTGGGGCTTGGTTATTGGGATGAGCAAGGGATCTTCGGCACCTCATGTCTCCTTGTCCTAACCCTTTCTTCTTTCTTTTCTTGTTGCTCCATAGTTGTGTTTCACTGGAACAAGTCCATGGGTTTTTCCTACAGAACCCATTACTTTCTCAGCCCATGAGAAAGTTTTCACAGAAAATAGCCACTTCAGATTTGTTACATGAGAGAAAGCAGATAAACATCAGCTGCAGAAGCACATGCCAGCCAACCCCAGGAAGCTGATTAGAGACGCCAGACCTGGTTGGCTGTGAGTAGGAGACAGGGCTCTGCACACCCTGCCAGGGTGGCCCTGTCCCAGTTATCGAGCCCTGCAGAGGGGTCCTGCAGCCTCCTGTGTCATTTGAAGAGTCATTCTGCTGTGAGAAGCAGGCAACAGCTCCCATGTGGGCTATACCTCAGCAATCTTAATTCACCCCAGTTTACAAATAAGATGTTTTTCCTTGACTGCCATGTCCCAGTGACATCTACAAGTCAAGCTGTGATCCCTATGGCCTGTGAATCATCACTGATAATGGAGATCCTGCTGGCTGACTGACTTTTGCCAGCTGTAGAGCACCAGAGACTGTGGATACACCCCACACCTAGCTTTCCTCTAACTGGAGTCTGGGTAACAATTCTGGGGCTGTGGCAGGAGTCTGGATAGACTTTGCTTTTCTCTTCCAGTACATATAGGGCAGGCAGACAGTGGCAACATATTTTGCTGCTACCACCAGGAGCTGGGGATCCACCCGTGCCTGTGCTGGGGTTACAGCTTCTGAAGAAGGTGAGGCTGTTTTTCATGGATGCTTTGCTCAGGCTCTCTGTCTTTTGGAAGGACAAATTAGAAAAAGCCGGAGAAGCAGCACCACCCTGTTAGATGCTCCTTGCTGGATGAGGTAGTGTGCTCATGGCAGGTTCCACAAAGCAGTCCTGCTCCGTGGAGCAGTCTGCAGTCCTGCCCCAGACCATGGACAGGGCGGCAGCAGATATTAGTGTGATTAGCTGGGGAAGATGCTTGGTGAAAATTCCTCTCTATATGCACAAGAGGTTTTTTACTCTGAAAGGGTCCCCAAGAGGACCCTTGCTGGCTAGGAATCTTTGCTTGCTCAGCTGAAGAGCAGGAGCCTGACTGAGAAAATCACAGGGAGAGATGAATGAAGCTGTGAGGCTCACCAACCTTTGGATTAGCCAGCCTGGCTTGCTGCACCTCATCTTGGCAAAAGAGAGCCAGACAGTGCTTTCGGGGAGGTGGGGTGGTGGGGGGTGAAGGGCTGCCTCTCATTGTCCAAAACCACATCAAGGCAGAGAGCCCCCAGCGCAGTTTCAGTGTGTGGGGAGTAGTCAGACTGTCCCACAGCTCCCTCCCTGTATGTCCAAGGCAGCAAAAAGAGCCTGAGGAAGAGCAAGGCAGCGAGAGCTCCCAGGTGCTAAGGCAATGGAAATGGCCTGTTCCTTCTGGAGCACAGATTGCTGGGAGGGATGCTCTTACTGACAGCAGGGTGGTACAGCTCACCTTCCTGTGCCTGGAAGGTATTCCTGCCTGCCTCACCCAGCCTGGGGAATGCTTGGCCTCTCCCTTCCCCTGCTTTCATATTCCTGCCTTCTCCTGGTGCCCCGACCACCTTAAGTCTGAATTTTCTCCCCTCTTGCCCTCAGAACTGCCTGGCCCAAGTGCAATTGTTTCCAGCAAAAAGAGGAAAACTTTGGTTGTTCTTTCAGCTTCAACATCACCTCCTGCTCCTCCCTCTGCTGCATCAGCATTTTGGTCTCCACCCCATGGATGTTCCCCTGCTTAGTTCAGAGCTCATGTAAGTCCTCCGCTTGCTCTGTGCCCTACTGTCCTCTTTTCTGTTGTCACAAGTGAATTGCCCTTCATCAGAATGAAAATAGTATTAAAAACTGTGGGGCTTAGCTGTAGTCACACGCATCAGCTAAATCTTGTGGTATGAGAGACTGAAGACTGTGCATTTGCTGGGAACCACACTCAGATGATGCTGGAAAGACTGGCTGGTCTGTGAGGTGTCTTGGGTCCTCTGCCTGCCTCTGCTACATCTATCTGGTGTAGCTGATGGTGTATCGTTTAGTCACTCTGTGTCTCCCTTACAGCCAGGATCACAACACCTTGTGGGGGTGAGAGTAGAGTAGATATTCATTGACATTTGTCATCTGCTCAGCTGCAAGCACCCAGGGGAGGCCTATAAATAAGTGAGGGGCTGTGATTCAGCAGCCACCGGAGGAGCAGCAGCTGCCACCGTGTCCGTTTCTTGATTACTTCAAAACTCTAAACTCTCTTTTTGATTTTTTTTTCATTAAATTTACAACAGCCCCCTCCACTAGTCAGGCAGGTGAAGGCAGTCTGCTGTGCCTCCAGGGAGGATGGTGTGGAAGTAACCGCTGAGGTAATGATGCAGCCCATGAGACTGATTGCAGGCTCCACCACAGCACCCTCATTCCTTATTGATGCGCACCTACTTTCATGTTTCTTTCTTCTTCTGTTTGCTAGGGTGGGTTTTCCTGATGTCTGTTACCAATGAGCAGAGAGATGGCACTGAAAGAAATTGTTTAGGTCAGGCTTGGGCAGAAGCAAACAGGTATCTGGATGGGCTTTGGAGGCAGCAGCACTTTTGCGTCTGCAATGACAAGGGTGGGTCTAACATGAGACTGAGTGACCTGAGCAAAAAGCAGAACTATGTACACCTCGAGGCTCTGAGCAGCAAAATTGCAGCTTGGATTTAGGTTCCGATCACTGAGTTCAGGTTTGCTTATCTAATTCACCCAGTGCTTTGGGACTTTATTGACAGTCTTGCTTTTGTAAAGCTGTGTGGGCCTGTGTCTGCTGGGACGTGCTGAAGTAAAGGTCCTTTTCTGTGCTCACACTGCGGGGAGAAGGTGTCTGTGTATGTATGACCGTCAGCTACAGCAACGAAGCAGCTCTGCTCTCAGTGGCATTTTATGGGCTGTCCTCTGCTGAAATAACATCAGTGAAGGCCTTAGCTTTGTCTCCATTTGGGAGGGAGGCTGTGTGTCCCTTCCTTGTGTCAGAGTGTAAATGCCCCCAGAGTCTGATGAGGTAAAGCTTACTGGGCAGAGTTGTCCATTTCCCCACTGACGAAGGTGGGAAGATGTCTTGTGGGACAGCAGGAAGGAAAATCAGTGGGGCCACAGGGAAGTGAACAGTAACCCCAAGAGCAAGCATGAGACCTGCAATGCCCTAGATGATCCTCCTGGTGATCCTCCACATGGACTCAACCACAGCAGCACCAAGCTCCACAATTGGCGCAAAAAAATCCTGACCATCAGTCCCATGGTGTGTTTGCATCTTGCTGAATGAAGATGTGCTCTGTCCCCTAGATGAGAATGTGGGGAAACAGCCACAGAGGCATCACACAGACTTCTTGCTGAAGCACAGCCAGCAGGGAGGGAAAAGCTCTCAGCCAGGTCATCCTGTGGCTCTCACCCTTTCAAATGAACCCTTGTTCCTGGTGGCTACTCAGCCCTTCTGCTTTCAATTTAATAAATTACAAAAGAGGTAAAAAGCAAAAAGGAGGAGAAAAAGACAGAATGATATATTTTTGTGCACACTCTCCCTCTCCCTCTTCATTCCTTTGAGCCATTTTTAACCTAAGCTAATTCAGCTGGAAATATTAATAACCCTAGAAGGACGCCACCTCCTTGTAATGAAGTGTAAAGGTCACTTCTGCTCAAATCACACAACTCTTTCATTTTGTTCTCTGCAAGGAACAGCTCCTCTCTTTAATTATTCAGTTTGCTTTTATATTGCAGTTGCTGCTCTCTTGTCTCTAATCTCTGACACTTTCCCATTATGCAAGTCTCTGGGAGGCTGGGCAAGAAGGCCTGTCGGCTCGCACCGAGCTCTGCGGATGCTCTGAGCAGCAGTTGGGACCTGCCTTGCAGGAGGAAGGAGAGGCTGAATGTGGAGAAAGAGAGATGGTTCTTGGTTTTCAGAGTTGCTTCTTTGATGCTGTGGGTTCACCGGTGTTTCTTCAGGGTGTGGGCATTGTAAAATATGTTAATTCTTGGTGGAGTTACTTACTTGTGAGGGGCCACTTGATGTGATGGGAAGTTGGGCTAGAGGGAAGTTGGGACATTCCTGTCCTCTTGGTTCACCTCCAGGTGGGAGGTTTGGGGCTGGGAAGTGACCTCTGACCTTTGGCAGCCCTCTGAGGAACACAGTTGCTCACAAAGCCCTGAGATGATGCAAAATCTCTGGCATCAGTGCAATGCCCTCAGGTGTCTCCTGGCCCATGATGCCTGTGGCTAGGGAGAACAGAATGAGGGATCACAGCAGTGTGCTACAAATGTGAGCACTCCTAGGACAGGCCATGGGAGTCACCAGCACAAAAATGGGTGATGGATTTCGGGAAAACCATTCCCTGGGGATGATTTTGGGGTCACATGCAAGATCTTCTTGACCGGTGCCCAGCAGAGGGCTGGGGGACAGGCCACAGCTCCCCATTGCTCCCAGACAGGCTTTGCTTTAGCAGTCCCTCAGAGTCCTTCTATTCTCCATGCTAGCATCCAGCAAGTATTCCCAAGAAAGGTGCAGCATCCGAACCACATGCTCCCTGTTGCCCTCCCGTGTGGGAGCAGCTCCTGTCACCCTTCAACCCAGGACCCTGTTAATGTGTCTGGAGGGCCGGTGGGTAGCTGGGGTGGTCCTTTCTCCTCGCTGCTGGACCACCATCCTTTGCTTTTCAAGGATGCAGCAGGGAGTCTAGGATCACAGGCAAAGAGGGAAGAGACTGCCTGGGAATCTATGAGGCCCTGTGAGATCTTCAGGGGCTATTTCAGTGGTTGATATGATTATTTTGCACTAAATATTACTGTAGCATCCTACATAATTAATAACCATAATTAATTGCATGAACACGAGAGGCAGAAACAATTTTTGTGGTGGCTATAACCCCTCCCTCCCCCAGCCACTGCTCCCTCCCTCCCTCCAGAATTTCTCTGTGGTGTTTTATCTCCCTGAATGTTTACAGGATTTGAGCAACGTGGGGTTTCCTCCATCCCCCTGTGGGAATCTTCATTCTCTGGTCTAATTATAACACCACAGCAGCTATTAATGCCCACAAACAAACAGAGGTCCTCAGTAGCTGGGGTGAGTTAAGGTTTATATAATCACGTGAAGAATTGAGAGCTGAAAAGCTCTCCTCTGTGCACTGCATTAATCATTTAAAAGGAGCCAGATTGATGGTTTTTGCATGTGTGTGTGGTTGTTTTCTTTTTCCCCCACTCCCCATGGAGTCCAGCTGTTGTTGGCTATGTGTGGTGCACTCAACACCAGCCAAGTCATTGCTAAAGCCAAAATGACTTCTGCAGACTCATGTTCACATTCATCTGGTGAGTGTTGGCTAGACTGCCAAGTCATAGACTGCACTGGTAGTAAAGGAACATACCAGGACCTCTGATGAAAACATCTAAAGGTTTTGCTTGTTGATGGTAAGAAGTATTTTATGGTCTAAGAAGTTTGATACTGAAATGACAGAACTGGCATGGTCATCTCCAAGTTATAGCTGACAGCTGAGGCACAGAGACATGAAGCAACACTGTCACAGCCACTTGGGAAGTCTAATGAAGAGGAGCACTGACCAGCTCTTTGGCTGAGGATTGAGATGTCCTCTTCCTAGCTGTGCTAGTTCCAGGGATTTGTCGTCTCTTTGCCCCTCTTGGACATGCTGCTGAAGTAGTAGCATCATGGTTAACTTAAGCAACTTATCTAAGCTTTCTTCTATCTTCTATCAATGTCTTGTCTGATGTTGCCTGAATATTGGGCTTCAGCAGCTCCCATCCCTGACACAGCTAGTTCCAGAGGACGAATGTTGTCCATACCATAAATTTTGTACCAGCATCATCCCTCCCTCCCTCCCTCCTCTTCTATGATTGCTCCTTCAGGCCAGTAACAGCAGTGCACAGTGCAGTGGCACAGACCAGATTGGGGCGCAGTTTGTTTGGAGTCCTACAAATGTAGCATGGTTCCACCTGCATCTCTGTAAAATCTGATCTTAAGCACTCACCATGCATTCACTGAAAACCCCACAAGGACATAAAACCCAGAGTTCAGAAGCTGTAACTTCCCAGAGACAGGAGAGGAAAAAACAGCTGTGATCTTTTAGGTGAAAAGCAAGAAACATTTGACTGTGGTTTTGCAGGTATGATTTCTATGCTGCATCCAGGATGAGCTTTGGAAAGTTACTATGTAAAGTCTGACACCACTGTTCCACTCCCCACCCCCGACCCCAAGCTCATATGCATGGCTTGTGGTAACGAAATATGGGGATATCAAGAAGTCCCAGAATAGGTAAGTAAAGACAATCAGGGATAGTGTGCTGACACTGGGGGATGAGGCTGAAAGAGTATGCTGGGACTATGGCTGGTGTAGATGAAATGCCGGTTTCCAGAGTCATCAATAAAGCGAATCCAGCGTTCTGACTGAAGATGTGAGCTGTTTTATAATGAAGATATTGGGATTAGAAACAGAAGCTGAGAAAACAAGGGGACTTGCTCAGGACTATAGGTAGCAATGCTCTGGGTAATTCATGTCCTAAACCTGTTTGTTGGAAAGCATCTCTGCTGAAATTGATACGGCAGGTATTCCTACAGTAACCATATGTTACGGTGCCTTCTGGCCCCAGCCAGAGGCATTGCAATTAAGGAAACAAATGCTGTCTTTTTCTCCTGGTCTTGCTTAATACTCCAGATGTCTGGTGCAGTAGTGTCTTGCTCTTTGGTAGATGATCTGTGCTGCACAGTGACAGCCCTCACCTCAGTGGAAATGCTAAGCTCTGGTGTGCAGGGGCTGGCGTAGCTGTCTGCAACCTGAGGGAACAGATGGCATGGCCTGACAAATGCAGACTGTCCCCCCTCCCCTGCTACTTTCTGCTGCAAATTGAGGCCTTAAAAAGGATTGATGGGGCTAACAACAACCTCATCTAGGATGACTCTTTGGGGGATTAATGTCTAGTTGCTGGGGAAAGGTTTAATGGTCCAAAGAGATCAGCAGTCTCAAGCCAGTTTATTAATCAGCTGGGACTAAGGCCATTACAGCTTAACAGCTTAGCTTGTGAAGGGGTAGAGGGGCAGCACTGATCCATCTCCACACAGAAACAAACCCAACAAAGCAAGGAGATCTGTGCAATCCAGAGTGGACACACTGAAGGTGAGGCTGGCTCCCCAGCCAGCTTTGCCTCTAGCCATGGCTGCTAGCAGTGACCAGTGAGACAGCATCCCATGCAGTGGCCTGGACAGCTGAGGACTACTACTGGGAGAGGAAATTTCTTTCTAACACCTTGTTCAAAGATCAGGTTTCTGCCCTGGAGCATGAACACTGAGGTTCTTATTATTTTTATCACAGCAAGTTGAAGTACAGAAGCTATTCTTATTCATACAAATGTCTAATCCTACTCTGATTCCTCCTGAGCTGTTGCATTTGCTTTGATTACTTTTCCCATTTATAGCTAAAATAAATTTTGCAATATAATAATCTGCCTTTTCAACACGGCAGTCATAGGGATGAGGAGTGAAGGCACTGAGCAGGTCCTGCTAAGGACCTGTTCCACCTCTGGCTGCCTCGGAGAAGTTAGATGTTTTTTGTATGGAGGAAGGGGAAGTGCTATGCCTGGACGACCTAACGTGGGGTCTCAATACCTGAATTTAATATTTGCTGTTCAGTTTAGACCTTTTGTGGACAATCTAAGTGCCTTTGGTCAGGTTGCCAGAATACAGTGTACAGATTAAGAGATTTGCCTTGGGGTACAGTGTGGACCTGTGGTACGATTGCTAGGGAAGGAGACATACTCCCCAGGTACCAGAGGTCCCTGGAGCAATTTTCAATTGCCTCTGTGCAGTGTGATGGGGCTGGAGTTGCTGCCTTCTTCTGGCCGGGGGTCTGGAAAATATCACAGCATGCTGGTATGTGCAGCCTGGGGTCAGTAGGCCCTTTACTTGCTTGAAAATGAGGTCCCCATGCTTCATCCTTACTGAGTCTGTTTTAAGTAGCCTACAAAGTGTTGATCTTCTGAAAAGAGGTCTGGATTCTAGAATCTGATCACAGTGAGAAATTTATTCTGTTCTGACACATATTTAGGTGGCCAAAATTTTGCATTATTTTTGGATTTTTTTTTCCTCTGCTTGCTTCACCCAAAGTCATGAACTACATATGAGAGCAGATGCTTTATCTGATTTTACCTCACGATGCCTTTTTGGGTAAAACTTCTTCTAAACTCATATTTTGCTCTTCCTGTAAATTCAGGTATGAGCCATACGCATTTGTGCTCCCTTGAGACCCTTGCTGAGCCACTCTTGCTTCCTCTGGAGCCTCTGGAGAGCTTGTACATGCGACTGGCCTATGATGGTGAAACCCATCATGTTCCGTACACTTCAGTGCAAACATCATGTACAGCACCACAGGTCTCTCCTAACCCTGTGTTTTGAAGAGTCACTGAGGCAAAATTTTCCCTGGAGAGGAGCCCAGACAATCAGCATGTGAAAGCTGTTTCTGCAAGAGACAGTTGGTGGCAAAAAGTGTGTGTTTGTGTATGTGGGGTATTTCTGGAACAAACATGGAGAGCAACCTCCTGTGTCTTTAAATGGTTTCTGCACATCACTTAATAAAGATTTCCAGTTTGCAAGTGGTAGTAGCCTAGATTTAATGAATCAGAGCAGAAGGAAGGCAGGCACTAGGGACAAGCTAAATTCATGGACTTCCTTTTCTGGAATGCTGTACCTGGAACTTGCTGCTTTTTCCTATTTTTTCACTAGTGGGGCAGTGTACATGGACTCAGTTTTCTGTACGTTTGCAAGCCAAGACTTCCAAACTAGATATTTCTACTGCTTGAGTTAATGAAGGAAGGAGATCACTGTGTGTCACATCAGGAGTGATTCTACAAGATCAATCAAAACTTGATTATGAGAATCTGTAGCATGAGGCAGGACTTTATGCCACTAGCTCAGCTTAAAAGATGACAGTTCTTGGTGGTCTTGCTTTTTATGGCTGTGGAGACTCATGTTATTGAGTCTGATAATGATGTTGGCAAGAAAACACATAAACCTATCACTGAAATTAATCCAATACAAAATCTTCTGGTTTCTGATTATTGAATAACAAGGCCTGTAATAACCTGGGGAGCTGTAGGAGCCATCAAACAACTCTTTAGCATGAGCCTGAAGTCTCTGTGCACTAAGTGGAAATGGAACAGCAGAGCTTCCTCTGAGGAGGTACGCTCAACCTGCCCTTAGACTAAAGTCTGAGGTTTCCCGGGAGATGACAAACGCAGTGAGGAAACCATGTTAGAATATGCTGAGCTATGTTTCAGCCTGCCAAGTTTTCCCCTAACATAAACACATGGACCAGTGCTGAATTTAAATTCAAGTCCTAAGCATTGTAAAAATATTGGCTATGTATAGTCCACATAGAATGGTGACTCTGTAACCCCTGAAATCAGCAACATGAATTAATGACTTATCTGAAGTCTCTGTGGCAAACATTTCAGTCTCTTCAGCCAGGGAGAAGTGGATTATTTCGTGAATATCAATGTAGATCAAATAAAACTTATCTGAAGGACAAATGTATTTGTTCTGAAAACTTGGCCAAAGAAATCTGAAATGTTTCTTTAAAACCTATCAGCCCAGAGTAAGTTTTTATTTTCCTTTCTGATCAGTAAAAGTTGGTGACCAAGCCAAAATTTGAAATATGTGGTAGGATGTAGCAAAATCAATGCCACAGAAAATGCCTTGCAGTTTGGACAGATGGATCTGAAGATCTGACAAAAACATGTTGTCTGTTCTGCAGACATTGGGCTGTTTTTCTTTCATTTGACTTCATACATATGTAGCCACCCTGGCTTGCTTTGAAATGATCATAACTTCTTTTGTGTTCTCTTTGCTGTATCCACTGGTGTGTTTTTTGTTTGTTTGCTTACCTGTTTAATATCGGGCACAATGGTGAGTATTTTGGGAAAGGGATAGCTATTTTATTTCATGCACTTGGCATAAATGGGCCATCAAATTTGGAAGAGCACATACGAGGTGGGTGAGTAGAGAGAGAGAGAGAGAGAGATACAAATATGCAATTGCTATTTTCTTCTGTTACGTAAAATAAAAGTCTAGCTGTGTTTAAAAGTATTCTCTTTTCTCCTCTGGAATGAAGTGGTTTATGCCTGCAGCAGGAATAGGTACCTTCTGGCTCCAGGCTGCATGGAATAATCCTGGGGCTATCAGAAATGTTGGAAAGGGAGAGGGAAAGGAGAGAAGAGGATGACTCACAAGAAGTTTCTCTGTCTGTTACGATTTTACTTTGTTGATTTGTGTTCTCTGGATGGTTTAGGGAGAGATGCTTTTCCCTCATCTATAATTTGCTTCCAGGTGAGTATATTGAAAACAGAATATTGAGAAATCTTGAGAAACTAATGAGAAATGCCTGAATAAACTCAGCATTTCTCCACTTGGCTGTTAGGCTTTTGTATCGCAGTGGGCAGAGGTGGCATACAGGGACTTTGAGATGGTTCCACAAGAGCTATGTGGTTTGTTTTGCTTTTTGGTTTAGTACCTGCTTGGCCAAAGCACCAACACTTGGCCTTACTCAGAAATGTAGTCACCTAGCGTTGTACATATTCCTTTTTCTTTGAGAGGTGATAGTTCTAGCTCACTAAATTCTTCCTGCAGCTTTTTGTTCTTACTCTTTGGCTTGGCTTTCTTCCTGAAGCTGTTGATCTCTGTTGGATGCTGCTGGGGGCTTGTTGAAGCTCTGTGACAGAAAGATTGGTGAAGGACATTTACGTGAGAGGAACAATAGAAGGTCTCCATTACGGCAAGGACAGGTTGCAGCATGAATGCCTGAATTGGTGCCATGGGTATTTCTTTGACCAAACCTAATGTATTTCTCCAGGAAGAGTGATGTATGCAGGGAAGCTGGTACTACACTCCCAATTGGGAAGTTTTGTTTCCAGCTTGGCTCTGACTCAGGTAGCAATTTACCCTGGAGGGGACATAAACACCAAGAAAAGCAGAATATTGTGAGGGAAATATCTGTTTCACCTCGCATCTGGAAAGAGGAAGTGTCAGAATAGATTGCCTTTGGAGGTTTGTCAAGGTCAGTAACACAGAAGAGACACAAACCAGCCCAATGACAGCCTGGGAATGGCTCTGTCTTTTCCCACGCTCTGTTTTGCTCATGTGTGTGACAGAAGCTATTGCAAAGTTGGCTTTCTGTGTTACTGTTGCTCATGAGAGATGTATCACCTTCCTTGGGCCTTTCCTGTTGCAGACTGATGAAAGGCAGGAAGCCTATGGCAACAAAATAAAAGTAATTTTTCCAGCAGTTGTGAAACACAAGTCACTATCTTGTTTCTCCATAGAGTCTGTGACTGGGCTTGAAAAAGCATGCTGACAGTCGTGGGTGCACTCTCTTGAACCACAGTGGTTGCTTTCTCTTGGAGCCCTACAGACCTGTTATGACATATGCATCATCCAGAAATTTCATTCGGGGTCAGCCACCGTATGCCCTGTGGATTTTATACCATGCGCAGCTGGTATTAATAAGATGGGGCCATGCTTCTTCCTCTGCTCCTGCACAGCTGGCTGGTACATCTTAGACCTGCCAACTATTCAAGTCCAGCAAAGGGTGATCTGATCACAAGAGATCTGCTGCAGTGTGGCTCTGCCATTTGATGCCAAAGTTGTCTGCCTTGACATGTGGTGTCCTGTGACTTGGTTTAGAAGGCACTCAAGAGGCCTGAGTTCTCTCAGATAAGTGGCTCAGCTTGGAGCACTGTGGCTTGATGTTCCTGAAGCTGCTAATGCTAATTAACAGCTTTTCTGAGTCCATTTTATACCACTCTAGCAGCCCAAGTGGGCTTTAAAGTGAATTGAAATGACCCCATGGAGAGCTCTCTCTGGAGATGTTGCTATGCCGACCTGCTTACAGCAACTATTAAGGTTTCGGTTGCACTCTCCCATCCTGCAGTGTTGTTACTGTCATACGGGCTCAGACGGTGACAGAAGTGTGGCTGGGACAGATGAGGCCTGGCCTCTATTATCTACTTTTTTGGAAGATGTGGGGAGAAGTGGAGAAAAAAGAAAAAGATAAGAAGGGTAAAATCACGGCAGGCAATTAGATAAAGAATCTGCAACAGGATCCAAAAAAAAAAAAAAAAAAAAAAAACGCGCAAGGAACGGAGCCCCCCTTGGGAAAAAAAAAAAAATTGGGTCCATTTTCTCTCACACAATCCTTTCAAAAAATAAGTTTTTTTCCTAAACACAGATCTTCACTGAAGCTCTGCAGGCAATAGGGCATTCCTCCTTGTTTCCTCACCCAGTCTGATAGGAACACTGGGAGCCTAGCCATGTTGTAACCCCTGCCACTTCAGGGGCACCTCCTGCTCCTAATGGGCTGCCAGAGGTTGTGCTGTGCTGTCAGGTGATTGATGCTCTTTCTCCAAACAGAATTTCTCCTGCTGGGAAGAAGAGGTCATGCCACCGCTCTCCATTGACACATAGCAGCAGAGACAACAAATGTAATGGCGTAGTGTAGCAGTCATCTGGACACAGGTCTGGGGTGGCAGCACCCAACCCACACCCTGCTGTGATTGCAGAGGCAGAAGTGTTTCTCTCAGTCTACTTGCCCTGCAGCGCAGAGCTTGAAAAATTTTTGGCCATGCTCATTCTCCTTAAATTCAATCTTCCTAGAGCCCATAAATCTGAGGCATTAAGAGGAAGACACTAAGAACATATTTTAGCAATATAAAAAGTAACGACTTAATATAGCTTTTTCTCCCTCCCTTCATTCACAATCTCATGTTTTTAACATTTTGGGAACTGTCAAAGCTTGAAGTGATATAATATGTGCCAGAGAGAGTGAAGGGAGGTTTTCCCTTTCTGGGATGGTGAGAACTGAGCTTGCAGAGAGTTTCTCCCCTTCTTCTCGGTCCCATTAGATCAGGAACAGCCGGAGCTAAAGCCCACTGGCAAATAAGGACCATGTGTTGTGCCTGCGCTGCTTTTCTAGGATTGGGCAGAAAAATGGTGTGTTTCAGCAGAAAGAGAAGAACATTTTGTTTTATCAATGGCCTCCCTTTGTATTGGGCACCATCAGTGCAGCACTGCCAGGCTAGCCTGGCATTAAGAGGAAAAAAGAAATTGATCTGCAAAGGGACCATGAGGTGTGGGGCCCTCTGCCCCCCCGGGCCTGGCTGGGGCAAGCAGGCCACTGGCGGCTGCCAGGACATGTGGGCAGCCCGGCCTTGCTCAGAAGCCAGTGCTCTCCCTCACTGTAATTCAAGCAAAAACAACACCACCTCCTGTTAGCACTCAAAAGGTGGAAAAAAGAATAAAAAAAAACATGTTAGAAGCACAATGATTTTATAGTTCGAGCACTGGTGGCAGCTCCTCGGCCTAATGGTTTCCATGACGATGGGGAGGCCCTGCCACGGCCCTGCTCCGCGCGTGGGAGAAATCGTCCTGGGGATGGCAAAATGCACACTGATGTGTTCATCGGGAAAACTCCAGACAGCCCAGGACCAGTGTGGGGCAGGAAGAAAGCCAGAAAACAAGGGCCCAGAGTAAAATTAAAGAGAGGAAATAGCATAAAGGCATGGGAGGTAGCATGGGCTGCAGACCCTTGGAGGCAGGGTCTAAGGTCTCTCCCTCAGCCCCCACCCATATTGTAGGTGAGGTGAGATGATGGCAGGACACATCTATGGTGATATGTGTCCCCTCTGCAAGTTCATAAAGCCCATATGGGATGTGAAGGAGAGATGGAAGAGTCTTTCAGGGTAGCAGGTTATCCTCAGACAGGCCCCGTGCAACTCTTTGTGTGTTAGAATGATTTTGTTCTGGTGTTTTGGGAGGAGCGCTTTTTAATTAGCATCAACACTCCCTTTCCTTCTTCTCTTAGTAAATTGGATTCTTAGAGGAGCTTTTAGGAATTTTAGAGAAAATTCCCCCAACCACCAACATTTTTCCCCACTTTATTATACAAACTTTTTCTCTGGGGAAATGAAAATATTAACCAGCTCCAGTAATCACACTGGGAAGGGAATGGGGGACAATTTGCAGCCTTCTTACATGGTGTTGATAGACAGTATTGTTGGAGACAGATAGTCCATACTGTTGTTTATTATCTATAATAAATAGCATCTCAAAATCTCAATTAAAGATCAAGCCCTAGTGTGCTAGGCCCTGTACAAACACACAATAAGACAGTCTCTGCCCTGAAGAGCTTACAGTCTAAAAATGGTCCCTTACCTGGTACAATTAGGAGGAGAAGGACAGGAATCAGAGACAGAGAAATGAGAAATCAAACTTTTTTCTGACTTGTTTCATCTTCTGAACAAAAACCATGAAACATAAATACTGAGATCATCATTTCTAGACCCCATTATTAGCCAGATGTTCTTCTGCTGTGTACCCTGGAGTGAGCTAGTCAGACTCTGGTGAAAAGGCAACATCTGTCCTGGGCTGAAAGACGCTGCAATACCATAACCCACTCCAGTGTGATGACAGAAACTACAGCATGCACGGAAGGGCAGGCAGTTGATGCAGTTTTGGGAAGGGAGCAGTGGGGCTCAGCTCCCCCTGCCTGGCTGAGCAGGGCCACACATGGCTGCTGACTGTCTCTGTGCCCTGGATTCCCTGCACCTGTTTTCAGGAAAATGAAACTTTGCAAAGTAATTTCAAAAAACGGTGGATTTTTCTTTCTGTCTTTTCTTGGTTTTCCTTCTTTTTTTTGCGATATCTTTGAAACTTAAAAACATACTTGAATTTGTGCATGCCTTTATTTATTGAGCTATTTATGATGGGCACAGATTTCCCTAAGCCAAAAAGCCCCATCTCTCCTCCTTCCCCAGCCTTAGTAATCAGCTTCCTTGTGCTCCAGCCCACACTAGGCTATTTTCCTCTGTCAAATCCTCCATCATTGGTTAAATTACCTAGGTGTGTGTTGGCTTTATACTTTTTTTCTTAGTGAAATCTTGTAATCTTTCAAGTCTACTTTGCCCAAGTCCCTGTCATCCTCTTAGGTCGCTTGTACACTGTGCTTCTCTCCTGACTCATTCTGTTAAAGGTCTAATTTCAACATGCTGCTGCTCTCAGGACTGAAGTTTTTGCTCTGGTGCCCATCAAGGCTCCCATGGAATCTGAGGCTCCAATGAATTGGAGATGTTTGGACTCTTTTGGACACGTACATTAAATTTTCTCTTCCAGCAGTCCTTTCTTGATACTCGCTTTCCAGATTTTGCTGCCTGTGTTCACTGCAGCCTACACTGCCTGCACACCTTTTATGCCACCGTACTGTTAATGAGCATACTTGGCATGGGCCCTGGTTTGCCACTAGGGTGTCCTCTCCCACGCACACACACTGAGCTGCCTTCTGACATGTGGCGACATGCTTCACTCAGAGGCTGTCACGTGAGCCAATTTTAATCTAGGATGCTCTTTCCTTTTTGGCTCCCCGCAGAGATCACAGGTCCCTGTCAGTGTACAGTTGAGTCAGAGGAGGCTTTTCTATTGCTACATGTAATAGCACTTTGCTATCAGGAGCAGAACATCAACACGCTTGGCTGCAAGTTGGCACTGTCACCCAGCAGCACTCCTTGTCTGGAAGTTGTTTTGATTCTTTTCTTAGACTTCTCCTTCTCTGTATCTCTCTCTCTAAAACATTAATTTCCTCTAATTAGAACCTCCTTAACAATTCTTTTTTCCCCTCTCCTCAGTTAATTTCCTCTAATTAGAACCTCCTTAACAATTCTTTTTTCCCCTCTCCTCAGTTAATTTCCTCTAATTAGAACCTCCTTAATAATTCTTTTGCTAAATCAATTTCCTCAGTTAGAACCACCCGCCATAATTTCTTTCCATCCTTTCAAAAGCTGTCAGAGTAGCTAAGCAAATTATGCTTCTCGGTAACCTTTATCTCTTACTTGGTATTTTAAAAGAAGAACTATAACAGGTTAGCCAGGCACATTTTCCCCTTCCAGAGCTATGCTGGTCTGACCCCATTAGGGTATACTTAGCTGAGTGTTGTACTACTGTATACTTAATTAGGTGCTCTAGCTGTTCCTCTGGAACCAAGGTAATGCTGTATTTATGAATGAATTAAACATGACACTTCATTATTCAGATCAGATTTAACAATGACAAAATCCATCTTTAAACCAGACCAAATTGCTCTCTAAGAATACATAAAACCTCCTGCCCCTGTTAGCTTTCCTGCAAGTCAACCACTCCTTTTTCTCTACAGCAATGCCAGCTTTCTTCTCATGACAAGCCTTTTAAGCAGCAATTGTTTCTAATACTTGCTGTTTTTAAAAAGATTGGTTTTGTTTGTAATTTAAACAGTAAGTAAATATTAATGGCACATTGCTTTTCACAATCATGCTGTGGGTCACATCAGCAGTTGGTGTAAATGGGGAAGCAGCTGATGTACACATTAGGGACCTCGGACCTGGATTTGCCTTTCAGCATTATCCAGTTTCTTTCTAGACTGCATTTTGCATTTCTCTAGCCCTTTTCTTCATGGCTGTTGATGAATTCTGTTGCAGCGGACAGGGTCCTGGCAAGGGAATGAGAGCACTAGAAACCACCTCTTTCTGTCTGACCTTCCTGAGAGCTACTAAGGAAGACTAGCTCCGTTTCCTGATTTTCTTTCCTGGAAGAAAAGGTGTAGGGATTGGTGGCAAGTGTGAAGAGCCATACAGTTTTAGTGAAGTCTGTTTTTTTTCATTGAAATATTAAAAAAACAATAATAATAAAATAAAGTAAGGAAACACATCTGAGCTGCAGGAACTCTCTCCCCGCCACTGGTAGGTGCAGCACTGCTAGCTAATAGTGTTCCCTTCTCTATTACCACTTTCTCAGGTTAGCACCTATTAATTACCATGCACACATCCGATGGTTTCAACAAGTGTCCTTATGAAGCAGAGCACTGCCCCGCTATGACACAAAGTCGAATACAGCGCAGCTCACATGAGACAGGACAAAGATAGTTACCACTCGATGAACTTATGAGACTGCTTCTGGTTTTCATAGCATAAGGAGTTTTCTACATGTTTTGGCTATGCCCAAAGTAAGCTGTATGCCCTGCTCAAAGTCCTGATCACAAAGCAGAATGACACCATGTGCCCTGAAAAGTCTGCTCCAGTAAGGCAGATGGACACTACAAAATTATGAGGTGTTTTTTACCACCATCTGAAGAAAAATGTCTCAGCTGGGTGGACACGTTGGGTGCCACTTGCTACAACAAGTGAAGTGATAGATAAGCAATGCTCCACAGATATCCTACAGGGAGCTAGTGGAGGCTTGTGGCTACTCCGTTCTTGTCTGTGCCACTGTCAGCTTTCTGGGCAGGTTTAAAGCATTTCAACCAAGCCCAGCTACTGTGGGAAAGCTGTACTGCTGCCCTCTTTCACCCTTCCCTCCTTCTGACCTTTCCAAGACTCTAGCACTCCACAAAGTCTGTTCTAGTGGAGGTGGTCCAGAAGTTGTAAAGTCTGCCTTATTTCCTTTGCAGACTTACTAACTATGCAGAAAACTCCATTTACAATCACTTCTTATGAAATTTTGGAGTGGGATTGGATGGAAAAATGAAATATTAAGGTTTTTGTTCTTGACAAAATCCCTAATGTTTTAGACAGGAATAGGACTTTTTTTGGGCAATCTTACAAGGAGTCAAATGCTGGTGGTGCTGGAGAGAGGGTTTTTTGGGAAGGGAAGATTCTCTAAAAAGACAGGTTTGAGGGCTAAAAAAAGCTGTCTGGTTCTTCTCAGAAGAGATGAGAGAGCAGGAAGAAGGAATTCACCAGGCTGGATCGTTAAGACCGACAATCGACTAAATGGAAGAGACACTGTTTTCTATGCTCCTTGAAAAGCCCATCTTGCTGGCCTCCAGTCCATTCCAGCTGAGGACAATGGACAGTTAGAGATAAAGATAGGCAATCCAGTAGACAATGTTGAAGAGCAGGAAGGCAGTGGGGAAGAAGACGCGGGAGTAGGAGTCCAGGCGGGAGATGTGAATGCGGACCCTCCCCTCCCTCCACATCCCTGTCTGACAGTCCTCAATGCAGCAGAAGAACCTCTCGCATTCCTTTCCTTCCAGACATGGGGAGCCAGGATCTTCATCTTCATCCTCTTCTATCTCTGGGGGCCAATGCATGATGTTGTTGATGTTGATGGCAGTGAAGGATGGCATCACCTGTGCACCAGCAGGTGGCTGTAACGAGGAGGGGTAAGTGGATTAAAGGAAAAGGCAGGAAAACATGTTTTAGACACCAAAACATCCAACTGGCAATTGTTCAGTTCATAACATAGGCACAGTTCAATGGAGGGGGATGACTGATAATCCCCCATCTCTGCACCTGGTTGTACATAACCACCTTGGCATACTGTGAAGACTTGGCAGCTCCCTGCATGACTTGAGTTTCCTCCCTAGCATCCTAAGGCACAGCTTTAGGCAGCAAAGAGCTACTTGCTGTGATTCCCCCCCCCAACTCCGCCACTAATAGTCAGCAAATGGGCTGTTTGGTTTCAGCTGTGGTAGCCTCTTCCCTCATTCCTCTGAGCTCAGCTATCTCTGAAGGCAGAGCACACAGTCCAGATATGTCTTCTGATTGCTGTTAGCTGCTGGACAAACCTGGGGCAAGGCTGTGTGTGACTCACAAGCTCTTGACCCAGGAGAGGAGGCATATCATCAGCCTCATGGAAGAGCTCTCTCCACCCATGCTGGAAAATGAGGCTGGCAACAAAGAAATCTATCTTTTTTGTTTTCAGTTCTGCCATGAGCTTAGGCAGATCTCCAGAGGATGATGGAAACTCTGGGTTCACTATCCCCAGTCAGAAGGTCTTCCGATGGACAGACCACAAAAAACAGTAGGTTTCTGCATCTCTGCAACCTAACATAACTCCGTAATCCATAAAGATCAAATCAGTTCAGATCAAAGAGCCTGGCTGTGGATTGCCCTGTCTTAAAGTGGGCATTTACATTTGGTCATGTGAACTATACTGACAAGCTCTCCAGCAGTTTTGAAGAGAGTGCAGGGTGCCTGGCTCTGACAGGGACCTCCTTGTTTTATGGGAGCCTCAGCGGCTTTTTCTGGTTTTCTCTCACTTTCAGGTGCTCTGACCCAGGACATAGATTGTTCTGAGGACATTATGAACACAGTACAGGTCAGACACTAAACAACTTCATCAGTTTCCAGTGCAGGTTCAGGAGGGATATTCCTATATGACTTGGGGTTCTAACAGTATCTGGCTTTGCTGGCCCCTTTGACCTACCAGCCTGGCTTTCCTGCTGTTGTGCTCCAGTGGTTTCTTGTTTCCCACCAAGTAGTTGAGTGTAGCATACTCCATGAGAGCTGCAAAGACGAAGATGAAGCACACAGAGACAAAGAGGTCCATGGCTGTAATATAGGAAACACGAGGAAGGTGCTTGCGGGAGATGGTACTCAGGGTGGTCATTGTTAGCACAGTGGTGATACCTAAAAGGGAAAAGGGCTGGTTCGGGTAATGAAGAAGAGCACTTCTGCCTTCTGCATGCACCCAGTCCCCAAAACACTTCCATTTCCCCTCTGCTGTGGGAGAGAAATGCCTCTGGTTGTCTGGTCCCTTTTTTTGCTCTGCTTAGCCAGACCTGGTCCTGCAGTGAGCTCTGACAATGCTCCATGGAAAAAGAGCTGTTCTAAACCAAGATATCACACAGGCCATCAACATTGACTGGTAAAGGAGCATGGAACTTGAACTCTGTTTAAGGCTGCACACAAAGAACAATGGCTTGGATGATGGGAGCAGGGTCCAAAGGAAGGACATGCTAACAGGCAATAACACTGGGCAGATGTCTTTGGGCAGGCAGTGGGTGAATTGTTCTCACTTTGTCTTTGAGCACCCAGGATGAAAATGGCCCAATGCAAAGCTCATCAAGTGGATGGGAGATGGTAATGAATCTCTTGTGACTTGAATGGGGCTTGGAATAAATTTATAAGCAGCACTAGTGCTCATGGACCTGTTTCCAGAGGTCAAGTATTAGGAACCAACACAGGATCCGCTCCAAGAGTTGTTATCGTGCTCTCATCCACTGCTTTTAGGATATGGAGGAACAGCAGCACCTCCACCTGCTCCTCTCTCTAGCACTTGTCTAAATTCACCTGCCGCCCATTTCTGTGCTCACGCCAATGGCTCTGGGTGGGAGCACAGGAAGAGATTTTCATGTTTTCCTGATGTATTTACATTAGCAGCTGTGATGCATCTTCCCATATATTTGAAATGCCAATGGAACTGGTCCGGTTTATGTCTCCCTAATGTAGGCTGATGGGCTTGAAATGTGCTGGGGATCATTTATATGAAGTACAACAGGGCCTGTTGAGAGAATACATTACTCTTGATGTGCTGAGATTCCTCCCACAAAGAGGGCCTGCCTCCTGGGGGAACCTGCCTCTGTTTTTTGAAACAGCCAACATAGTGGTGCCATTTTGCCTCTTGTTCATTCCTTCCCCAGCCATGGGCTATGGTGTACCTTCACCTTCACTGGAAACGACACCCCACTCCTCCTCCTGGCCCTATTCATGGACACCAAAGAAATCGGTTTCGACAGGGAGGTGGGGATGGATGCTCAGAATGGATGGGCTCTGAATAGCTCTGCCTGATGCTGACAGCCCCTTGCCTCCTCCCTCCCTCCCTGAAGAGGTCTGCAGGCAGGCTGGGAATACTACCTCCAGTTAAAGGGAAAGTCAGCAGGGCTGGTGGGAAGGACAGCACTGGGAAGCACAGCTTGCTGCAAAATTCAGATACAGCCAAAGTGCATTAAAGATTTGTAAAGCCCTCTCTAGCTCCTATCAGAGCAGGATTATTGAACATAAGCTTTATTCTGCCTCAAAGAGCCACTGCAGATTGAGTAGCAGACCTAAACAAAAGGTAGAGCTGCTGCCATGTCCTGGACTCCCACTGTGGTGTGACTGATAGGGAAAGCCTGTACCTACCAGGCTTCCAGCTCCTGCCAGAGCTTTGGACTCTATGGATATGGCCGAGCAACTTCGCTCATTACCCTACAGCTTTCATGTCACTGGACCTACACTGAGCCCTTGGGAAGTCAGGAGGAGATACAGAACACATGCATGTGACAGGAGACCTTTGGCAAGTGTTGCAATGACACAGAATACTCTTTAAGTCTCTCTTTTGGAACACGAGAATACCACATTGTCAGCTTGGAAAAGACTGTGTTTGGGTCTCAGATCAAGAAATGAGAGTCGTGCCATCCTGAAATAGTCCAGTAGCCCAAGCAAGAACAGCTAGGGATTCGGTTGAGCTTGAGGACAGCGCTGCAAACAGAAAGATGGAGGAGTGGACTTCCCTTCATTAAACTGAATAATGCCAAAGTGCTTCAGGAGCTTTTGTACCCCAACACTGCCAGTCTGCTAGTTTTGTGGCAATCAACAAGCAACAGACATGCAACAGCCTGTCTCTTACCCAGAGATGTCCTGGCTGGTGTAGAGTCTCTCTTGATCCAGAAGGAAACCCAGGAGAGAACAACAGTCAGGATGCAGGGAATATAGGTCTGAATGGCAAAATAGCCCATACGTCTACTTAGGTCAAAAGAAACTGTCATCACCATGTACTCCCCTAGGAAAAAGTGACAAAGAGATTGGAATCATAACATGTGGCTTCCCAAAACACAGAAATCAGAAAGCTTCAGAATTTGCAGTGTTTCTGCTGAGGTTTACTAGTTGTTTTAAGTGCCTGTCTGGCTGGTTTTGTGGCCGACGTGGCTGCCCAGCTTGATAGCTTCATGGACAGCTATGTGGGTAGCTTGAGTAGGCTTTTTGACTGGATGGTATTGTGGCTGACTTGCTGTTTTTGTGGCTAGTGGACTCTGTGGCTACCTGTCTGTCTGTCTGACTCTGTGGCTGTTCGACTTTCTGGCTTTGTGACTAATTGAAGAGCTGATTTTGTGCTTGCCTAACCAGCTAGCTGGCTGGCTGCCTAGCAGGCTACGTGGCCATGAGGCTGCGTTTGTACAGGCCTTGCTGTGTATCCAAGCACACTGAAAAGCACACGGTCTGGGAAAGTTTCAAGGAAGAAACGCAAGAGAGTATTCAACTTCAGCTGATTGCTGCAAGGGTTTCTTTTTTATAGAAAGTTATTTAGCTGTAACAGACTACATGGCCTGACTTGTCAACTAACTACCTGAGCTGTGACGAAGGAGGTGTCCTTCAATCACTTTCATTGACTCTGGTTCTACCCCTGGAAAAGGCATATGGTGTTATACATCCTAATTGCTCATTTGGCAACTTACAGCTGAGGTTCTTCCTCTTTTTCAGAGGCTCATAGTGAGTATTGAAAGAAAGCTACCCGACAGCTCTAGAGTTAAGATGGAGCTTGCAAGCAATTACCAAGAAAGAGAATGACAAACATCAGACAGCCACTGGTTCATTCAAGACACTTTCACTGCACCACTCCTCATCTCAGTTTGTACTGCCCAAGTTAGAGGCTGGCTGCCAGTTTCGGCAATAGCAGCTCTCTCCAGGGTGGGAGAAGCACTACTTGAACTTGCTGCTTCAGAGGGCTGAAAAATACGAGCCCGCGCATTTGACTTCACCTGCAGGGACCCAAAGAGGCTTTCCTCGGTTGCTTGTGGGAAGAAAAGCGAATGTGATCTACTATGAGGAGAAGCTGAAGGGCTTCCATTCCCTCATTTCTTCACCCATGCAGCGCTGTTTCTGGTTCTTAAATTATAGTTCAGGTGTTCGTCAGCCCCACACAACTTCACAGAATGAAAAACTGAGACAGGTTTAAGACCTGTAAGTTCTGATTTCTCCATCCATGTTCCAGTTATAATCACCCAGGGATCTACATAGCTTGTACATACTTGAGCAAGAGGGGATCTGAACTGCATCTCCTCTCCCTCCTGACCCTTTGATTAGGGATAGCTTCATTCACATCAGCATTGTCACGCTACAGTTCATAGATGTCTGTGGTTCTGACCTACACCTACTTTGGCTTCCCCTCACCTTTCATCTCCATTACTTCTGCTCCTTCTAGCAAAGGTCCATCTTTTCATTCTTATGTTCCTCTAACTGTGCTGTTGTGACCTCTCTTCCCACCTATGGAGCTGTTGGGTGACTCCTTTGCATCCCACGAGGTCTCCGACACACTGCTGTTTCTGTGGGCTGTCTCTCTTTGCCTCACCTGCCCCAGTCCTGAGAACTTCCGAGGTGTTCCTCAGCCCTGTGAAGTCAAACTGGTAGAGCCTCCAGGTGCGCTGGTCAGAGACCTCAATGGAATAGCGCCTCCAGCGATAAACAATTTCCTCACGTGGGTAGCCATCTGGGAAAAGGTGCAAGGACATCAATGAGAGAGTACACCATGTGCCTCCATCTCATACACCACACTGATTACAAAAGCACTTGCATCTCGCTCTACATGCTTTGTAAACGTGAAGTTTTCAGGAAGGTATTTCTGATGTCTTTTGGTTAGAACACCTTAGGCATCCCCACATGCAATGGGAGCAGGGACTGCATCTCCCTTTGTGGGCCACTTTGAGTCGTAGGGAAGGGTAAAGTACTGCTAGAAATGGAGCCTTTCTATGGACTACAATGGTGGGAAGTAGACTTGGGTTGGTGTAACAGGACTGCCACAGCCTGAGGTCTTTAAAGGTTTCAGCATCTTGATGCAGCATGGGGCCTTCAGCAATCTTCATGGCTACCCTCCCTTCCCAGGCGTAAGTACACAAAGAATACAAAGCTGCCAACACAGGAGGAAGCATGGCTGTGTCTGCTCTGACAGTCTCTGTACCTCTCACCCTGGGAGCTGATCTATGTATGGATTCACCTTGGATTTTCTCCATGGAGAAAGAGACCTGGCTCCTGCAGGCTGGAGCATGGCTTCTCCTGACTCTGGCTTTCTTGGCAAAGAAACAAGCCTACTGTGAAGCAGAGACCTCAACACCTACAAGAAAGCTCCTCAGAGGAGGGAAGGAGCAAAGCTTGGCAGCTAACTAAAAGCGTGCTTCTAATTATCAAGAATGTATGGCATGTACTGTTAATTAGCAAAGAATGAGGTGATGTTATCTCCTCAGCATGCTACCTCCCTCTGAAGCACCTCAGAGCCATGTAAGCTGCGTCTCTTCAGTGGCAGGGGAAGTGGGAGAGGCCAAAACAGGGCTACAGTGACTAAATCAGATTTCCAACCAACGCACAAGGACAGGAATTTCTTGGTACAGAAAGGCAAAATTACCAGCGGAGATGTGCCAACATCAGTAGCTCTCTCTGTTGACGAGAATGGACAAATGGAGATTGAGAAGTGTGTGTGTGGGGAGTCTGACTACCCCTCCTTTGTGATGGCCTTCAGCACAGAAAGAGGGCTCGTCTCTGAGGCTGGGATCTCCCTTGGTCTGGAAAGCCAAGCTGTCCCCTTGGAGAGCAGGAGAAGATGTAAAATGCAAAACTGGTGACATTGTTCTGCCAGCTGAAGGGATATATCGAGTTTAGGAGGTCAGAGTGACCAGAAGGTCAATGAAATAAACACCTCCATCTGCCCACCCAAATTAATAATAAACTCAGAGGTGCTGTGAATCTGCACCTGAATACCTCTGCTAGCCCAGGATTAGGAGGATGCTCCAGGGAATGGTGGGTAATGGCCTAGGAAGAAGGTCGTAGAGATGAGGTGAAAATGTAGCTAACAGGGAGGATGGTCTCCTCTGAAGAGAGTTTTACTCTACTGAAGTTTCTCTACTTGCCTTCTAAAACTATTTTTAAAATACAGATACTCACAACTAGAAAAAACCAAAGGGCAGGAGTGAGTGTCCATTGGGAAATTCTGCAGCTGGAGCAGACATTCAGCCTCGATTGTCAGCCTGAGAGAGAAAGAGAGATAGAGAGGGAGGCTGAGCTTTTGTGCTGGTGAAGGTGGTTTGATTTCAACACCATAATGTGACAGAGGGATTCTCGCTTCCTTGAAAGAGAGAGACTAATTTGTTGAAGATCAGTCTGTTTGCAGGAACATTTCAAAACAGCAGCAAAACAAAGCATATGTTTGGATGTTTTCAAAGTGAGGAAAAACATCTAATTTTCACATTCAAAAAGCCTTTTTGTTTAGTGAGTTATCAGATTCATTTATGAGAGTGGAAATCTACGGGAACAAAAGCCAAATGTTTATTATCAAAATAAAATAGCTGGACCGACCAACACAAACATTTAAAGCATTTTGGTTTGGGAAACCATTAATACTTTTGACTTTTTTATCAGTACAATGTGGAAAAATAGTTTGATTTTTGAGGGAGCCTTAGTCTTGGGAAGAGAAAGCCCATTCTGCAAGCAGTACTGCGTGTGTGGGAACACCAGCACTGGGAGTCATCTCCACTACTCTGTCCCAGGACAGCTGCAAATCTCCTCTACCTTGACCAGCTCCATGTTTCCTCACCTCAGCAGCCAGCTATAGTGCCTGCTGGACGTACCTGAGTGTGTAGAGCACTTTTCCATCATTCCAAATGCGAAGGAGCTGATTAGGAGTGGTTATCCAGTGGGAATCAGCCCGCTTGGAGTTCCTAAAAAAGGTATCTGGGATCCAGATGCGGCTCACCATGTTGGTGTTCAGTGTGAGGGCCTTCAAGGTGCTGTTGAAACGAAGACGCCGGTCGTACCACGTCTGAGCAAAGAAGATATCAATGGTGTATTCCTGTGAAAGAGAAGGAAGAATGCACCTTTCTGAGAGGGATTCAGGCAAAGAAGAGCCCTGTACCCCGGTCTGGAAGCCATCAGTTTGGAGTCACAGCCAGAGCATTTGCCTCTTAAGTTTGGGAGCTGGTGTTGGTGACCACTGTCAGCTTTCCTAGCTCATCTCTAGCTCTGGATTAGGACACCCACAGCACACTTAGGAAGAGCCAAGCACTCTGCGTTGGCTGGTGGCTGAGCCGTAGCATGTTTGGCCTGACCCATGGAAAGCCAAGACCATATGAGCAAGGGCTTGGGCTTCCTCTTGCTACACAACAGAAGGAAAACTCTCCTTCTAAGCACAGGCATGAAGGGTCAGTGTGGACATTGGCTGAATCCAGTCCTAAGTTCAGCTACACGTTTCAAACATCGGCAAGTAAAGCTGCTTGCCAGCTTACCAGAGAAGGCAAACAACCAGCTTTTTCTATTATTTGTTAGGATACAGCTCAGCAGTGCTCCATACACCTAATTTGTACATGTAGCTATAGTAGTGTTGTGCATAAATCTAGTGAAAATCAGTTCTTTTAATGCAGAACTTATAATGTAAGTCATTTATATGAAAAAACGAGGCGCTAAGGGTTCCTGGGCAGATGCCCCTTAAGATTAGAAAAGGAAGCCAGGGATGGGCTGCTCTAGACCCACCACTTGTTTTGGTGCAACCAGTTCAAAATTTGCTTGAGTATTTTGCAGACAGAAAACAGAGTTTCCTCCATAATAAGAACTTTTGGTTTTGGTGTGAGACAGGATGTCCTAGCTCTCCTAGCTAGCACTAGCTCACCAACACTTCTGGGAGGTAGCTCCTGTCTGGATTGGACTGGCACTGGCCCACATCATTAGCCCACCGTTCTGCTGCTTGCTGCTGCGAGTCAATTTGTTCCTTACCCTCTTTTTCAGCCTGCCTGAGAAGGTGTTAATAAGTGCCATGCAGGAGCATGTCTGGCACTCTGGCTGTCTGAACCAGACCCCCAAACCCAGGTCCACCAGCTGATACTAGAGGCTGTCACCTGCTTCTGACAGCTCCTCTCTGACTTGGACTTTGCTATCTTTCACTCCTGTTAAACAGCCATGACCACGGAGGCACTGTTTCCCCCTCTCCTGTGGACAGAGAAAAATGATGTCTGACTTTGCCATTTCTCCCTCCCACTGTCCTCGACCCTCTGTTGATTTATCGAGGTGGAATTTTTATGACTGCAGCATGTCCTCCCTTTGCTGCCCTCACTGCTGGTTCAGAGCCCACTTCCTCAAACCATGCCATTAAAATAGATGTGGCTCTCTTAGGGTGCTCCTCTGGACGTCATGTCCTGCCTGGGGGAGGCAGAGCAGGGCAGCACGCGACTCTCTGCTTCATTTTCCTCGCCCTTGCTCCACAGTCAGCCAACTGGTGATGAGTGATTTGTACCAAAAACATCCCTTGCATAGGGATGAGATCATGAGAAAAGAACTTTTGCCATCAGGCAGTCGGATCACTCTCTAGGCTGATCCTTCACCCTGGTTAGACATTGGGATGAGCCAAGGTGATGGGGTTGAGGTCGTAACATAGCTCTAAATGGGGACAGATGCCGCACGTTAAGCTAAAGCATGTTAAAAGTGGTGCCATTGCCTCCACAAATGATTCAAAACAGGCTTGAGAAGGCACAGTACTCCCTTTTAGAGGCACAGAGCTAGGATAACATCAGCCCTCAAAGCCAGTCACACAAGCACGTCCACTGTCTGAACACAGGAGGTGGGGAAAGCCCACTCCAGCATTTGAATGCTCTGGGTTGCACTGCGTACTGTTTGGGCATGGGGTATGTGGCAATGGAGGCATGACTCGTGAACAGTGGGATAGAGCCCACAGGTGTGCAAAGAAGCATGGGCACAGCAGGGACAAGGTGGGGTAGTGGGAGCCCAGGAAAATTATATTGAAGGTGATGACTGGCTTCATTCTGCTTGGGGCCATTTTCTTTTCCTTGGCAGCTGTTGGGGCCAAAATAACACAACATTTGGAATATTCTCCCCCGCCCCTGCAAACCCTGTTTGAGCCAGTATAAGTTTACATTGCTCCTCCTCAGGAACATCTCTAGTGTAGGAGAAAACAACCAAAAATGCAATGATAAATCCAGGTTAGATGCCACCATCAGTTTAACCTCTTAACTGGAATAACCTGTGAGATCTCAACTCAGAGCTGGCTGCTCAGGTCAGAGGCCCTGCTGTGAAATTCAGTATTCAGGTGTGGGATAAACCAATGCTAAATTTCTGGGAGAGCTGAGGGTCAGATATCCCAGGGATTTAGCACTTGCTGTGAAACCCAGGCTTTCAGAAGGGATCAGCATTAAAGAGCTCCTCTTGTGCCATTGACAGCCAGCCTTTGCAAAAAGTGTAGCATACAACTCATTCAGCTCTTCTGAAAAGCCTGAGCTGTTATTGTCACTGTCCTGTACTTTGATCTAATTTTGGTGGCTATTATACGCACATTTATTCATGAGGAAGAACTTACTATCTGAGGTAGGTCCCTTGCCTTTAGGTGGGGAACCCATTGGGAAATGTTGGTATTTACAAATGTATTTTCATTCAGAATTATCTGAGGCAAGATTTATACAAAAATGCTCTGGCATTTGGACATCTCACCAATAATTCTTTCTGGCTATTACTATTCATAATTCACTGCCTTCTCTGGATGGCAAATCCTCTGACCCATTTGATACTGTGCTCGTCATATTCCTCCTTCCTCTAAGGAGATATTTGTGGACACATTAGCTGGTGGAGGGGGGGGCAATCTGCGGTTGCACAAGGACCTTCTGACCTTCATGTACATGTTCTCACCAGGAGACTGTCACTTATATGGCTGGCTGCAAAACTGCCTGAGGCACCAGCCCTGGGCAACAAAAACAGCTTGGAGTGATGTTTTTTCTTTCCATAGATCCTACCTCAGAGATCTCACACTGCAGTGTTTCAGTGAGACGCATTCCATGGAGCTAGCACCCAGAAAACAACCTTCTGCTCTCCTAGAGACCTGAGGGCAGGATGAGCTCAGTCCCTAAAACTTATAGAAGTGCTGTTTCTTGAACTCCTGCACCCCTGTAGTTTTCTCTGCCACTGATTCATTCTCAAGCATCAGAAGGAGACTCCTCTATACCTCAATTTCCCCATGTGGAAAAAGGTTATTGTAAAATACGCCTCCAACGTTACCGTACCATCTGCTGTGCGGCACATGGAGGTTGTTAACTTCTCTGTAACAGCATGGGCTTTTTAGGTTTTTGAACAGAAGGAGCTAGAGAAATAAGAGGTATCACTCTAAGAGTTAGGCTGTGCCATTTGGATCACATGTGTAGTAGCACGCACATGTTGGCACGCATGCAATCTTACACCAAACTTCAGTCACAAAATAATAAAGCAAACTACCAGTAAGGCAAACACTGAGACTGCCTACCCTAAATACTATCACGTGAGTTTATGTAAAGCCAAGGAACACCCTGCAGCATCAGTGTTGCTAGCTGTGTGGTCTTGGATCCAGCCCAGCCTTACAGGATGTCCCTGCTGGCTCTTGGTCACCCTGGCACTGCCACACATCACTGATCAGTCCTTGTTTTCCTCATGTGGAGATGCTGGTGGAAACCCAGTTCCAGGAAAAGGTAAAATTTCAAAACATTCAATGAAAAGAAATCTGACTTGTAAAAGAGCATTTGGGGGAAATAAGCGGATGTGGAGTTAACAGAAATATTTCATCTTGGAGAATAAACAACAACAACAACAACAACAAAAACAAACAAAAAACACACCAAAAAAAAAAAAAACTAGAAAGATTTTACTCTCAAATGCTTTCATTAAAAAAAAAAAAAGGTCTAAGTGAAAAGCCATAGAATTTCATTGTGAAAAGTCATTTAAAAGAAAGCCTGGAAATTTTATTCCAAAAGAAAATAAAGCAGTTCAGAAATCAGCCTGTCCCCAGCACAAGACAGCTGAGAGCTGGCCTCTGTTCTCATCGTGTGCCACTGAGCAATGCCACACTAACCCCTGCTCCTCGCGTCCCCCCAGCCCCAGGCGCTCTGCCCTAACCTTCACAGGCCTGCAGCACCTCACTGCTTCCCATCCAGATGCCCTGAAGCAGCAAGGACGTCCAGTCTGGCCCCAGTTCCTTCCTGTGCCTCCTCTCACTTCTCTGTGTGCACACACATGGGGAATCAGCCAGCATTTCCAGTTGGATTTGACCTAGGACCTCTACTTGGGATTAAGTTCCACCCTGCACTGAGAGCTGATATGAGTTAGGGCCACCCAGCTTCAGATTAAGAGCTTAAACTCACAGGGTTAGCACGACACAGCCTGAAATCTGCATTTTGTATTTTCAGGTTACCTTGCACACTAAATCAGCACAGTTGTGCAGTGCCAGAAGATCCTTGTGTTGTGTAATTTGCAATTGCACAAAGCAAGTTTATGTGTGTAATTCAGCTGCCATTCGTCAAGGGTGCAATTAATGGGGTACTGAGGAACTCGCACCCCAAGGTCCCTCTGTACTCATCCATGAGATTCTTCCCCTGTTTTCTTCAAGAGCTCAGCTTTTTGACAAATGCCAAAGTGAAAAGCAAAGCTATGAGATGAAGATGTCTTCCTAAATTAGGATAAAGTTAAGGATTTAAAGACGTTTTGTTGCAACTTCACTTGCATTCAATAGCAACAAGAAAACCTCCAAATAGAGGAGACAGAAACCTGGAAACAGGTTCTTTCATTTTCCTCTACTTGAGAGATGCCTTGGAAAAATCCTAAATAACTGCTAGGATGAGAGATTAATACCCTAGCCAGTCTCATTCTAGCTTTTAGTGTTCTGATATTTTTCTCTGTTTATGGCACCCTGTTCCCTCTGCACCTCCAAGAAATCCCTTGCTGCAGCACAATAAAGCAGGCTGCTTGCCTGGGAAGCATGGCTAGTATTTTGGTGGGCTGATGGAAATCTGATGGGTCCATGCTGTCACTTAATCACAGAGCTAAACAAAGCAACTATTTCATGTAAACCCTTCGGGATGCTGCAATTCAGTAAAATTTCGGGAGTTACTGGAGGATACCCAGGAATGGGGTATATTTCTTTCAAGGCCTGGTCGTGTCCCCCTGCAGCTCAAGGCAAACTAGGAAGCTTCTACTTCAGATCGAACTGCACTGAGCAACTCCCCACCCACGCAACCTTGTGCAGGCGAGCGTTTTCCTCTCCACAACATCCCACACATCCATCCCCGCCTGCAAACAGATCTGACAACACCTGGGCTGCTCTCCACAGTCAGCTCCGTATAACAGGGAACACGCAAAAGGTCTAGAGAAACTCTCCACACTCTGATAACTAAATAAAATAACCTTATTTCAGAAAAATCTTCAAATCTGATGCACAACTTCTTGTCCACGCAGGTTGTAGGCAGAAACACGCTTCTGGCATGACACGTGTAAGCACTGTTAAAAGGCAGCAAGCAGACAGTACATCTACTAACAGCATAGGCTAATGCCTGCCACTGACCTCTTCAGCAAGAGGTTGGGCAGAGTCAGGCTTCTCTCAGTCCTGACGCTGACCCACCAGTAACGTATGACACCTTGCTCGTGGATGCCTCCGTTTCCCTGCTCTGGGCCAGGTGCTGCTCCTGAATGCAGGGTGTGCTGGACAGGAAGGAATAAGCCTCCAGGGTAACAGAACTGTACAAACCTGAGAGTGCAGGGAGGCTGAGTTTTGTCTTCCCAACACAAAGAGCAAAAGAATGAGAATATAAGTTCCATTATGTCTGCAAGATCCTCCTCTCTCCAAATGACACCCCAGAGAGCTTTCTGGCTGTGATGCTGTAACTGGCATGTGAGTGACTAGGGGAGCTCACAAGGACAAAAGGAACAGAGCTCTGATGATCTGTGTTTTCAAGGTGACACACTGAACTTCCCATCTGTTTCACTTCTGCAGCAACACTGGCAGCGCTGTCCTTGTCTGAATGTCTTTCACCTCTGCCCAGGGAATCTCAGTTGAGACAGCATTCTTTTTATAACACAAACTCGCTGTTAAAAACCATCACCATGTCCTGCACTCTTGCCAGGAGCCTTCAAACAGGACATGCTGTACATGCTATGCTGTTGATTGCAGACTCCCCAGTCATGGCTTGCTCACCCTTGGAGTCACTGCAGATGGCAACTGGGCAGGGCTCTCAAAACCAAGTGCTGCCTTCTGAGATTTCTGCCTGCCAGGTCCCTTACACCTCTGCTCATGCCTGCTCCCACACACGTGGGAACAGGGACAGCTTTGCCAGTCACAGCTCGACACAGAGAGACCTATACTTTGAGACATCCTTCCCACAGTGCAACTCCCTGTCCTGTTGAAACTTCCTTCACATAAAACTGGCAACAAAGGTGAGGATGAACCATAGAGGTAAGAGCTCCAGAATAGGTAACTGGAGTTCTGACATCCCCCAGGTCCCCACCTGTAGACCATCCAGGGCTGGGGAGATTAACTGTTTTGCTGGCACAGAATGCTTTGAGCTTGTTTGAATGCTAGCTGCTTGCTGACCATCCTGCTTTGGAGTAACCCTGCTAACCAGGAAAAGCAGGTTTTTATATCTACAACTGTCAACGACCCCACAATTTTTCTTTCCCCCAAACACTTCCTTCTGAGCTGTTCCCTTGTAATGCCATTTGCTGTCCTTCAGTGATGCTATCTCCCCACGCAAAACCCCCAAGACCGCTGATGATCTCCATGGTGCCTGTTCCTCTTTTCATGGGAACATGGCCTGGCACACGGAGCCTGTCACTGTGAGCCCCAGGGGCATGTGACCTAGACGTGTGTGTTTTAGCATCTGATTAACAGTCATTACCCAAAGGATCAAGGAAAGTCCTTGAGTCGAGACATGACATCAGCCAGACTCCGGTTTATAGAAGTACAGCCTGTCTGCACTGTCCCTGACGAGGTTATTACTGAAAAGGCAGAGGCACAGACACGGGATGCTATATGTAGATGGGGCAGAATTAATTAAAGGGGAAGATACTGAACACTTCAATGAAGTATTATGCAAAGCACCACAGTGAAGGAGCTGCCTCCTTTCAGTTTTTTTTTTTTTCCCACCACCACCCTCAGAGCAGGACATGGCCTGGGTGGAAAGTTGTGTGGAAACACCTTCTGATGCAAACAAGGATGCAGCCCAGTTACCGTGATCTCTAGAAAATGTCTGGGCTGCTTGCAAAGCAAAGCTACACATGTCCAAAGTCTTGTCTGCATGTCAAACCTTACTGCAAAATGCTCCCCATGATGTTGGGCTTGAAGCAACCCTGTGCCAGAGAGGAAAGCAGGTGTGGTGAGAGAACTGATGAGGACAGAAGCAGGTAGGATAATGGGAAGAGAATACTTAGCACTTCAGGCAAGTGCTCTTGTTTATTTCTCCTTTAAGCTGATGGGGTGTTTGACAAGACAAAAAGAAATTTCCTTTGAAAGGGCTAGAAGATGAACCTTCTCACTGCATGCAATTAACTCCCCAAGGCTGCTCCTCCAGGACAGCTTGGCAAGATTCAGATGAGAAGCCAGAATTCCTTTAATTGCACCTCCCTTTCCCATGCCACCCACTGTAATCAAAATGAAACACCGGGATGGGCAGTCTGATACTGTCCAGAACTGTGGGAGCAGCTGCTGCAGCTCTGCTGTGCCAGGCAAAGGCAGGTGGGAGGTCCCATGAATCCTCCAGGGTGTCCAGTCTTAAACTCCCCTGGAAAGGGGCGTCTGGGATGTCAAGTTGTCCACATGGAGACATCTCCAAGGCTCTCACTGCCTGGGAACAAGATCTGTTCCTCCAGCTCTGACCTGCTCTTTGCCCCAGCTCTGCCTCTTCTCCCAGCTCTGCCTCCTCCCAGAGGCAGAGCCGGAAATGAGAGCTGTATCCTGTTGCAGCAGCAGGGACATGGCCCTCAGGTGAAGCCAAGGAAGGCAAGAAAGTCCTCCAAATGCTATTAAACGACATGAGTGCCTTCAACTATCAGAGGCATGTGGCTATGTGGTTTCAAAGCATCCTGCTAGGTGTAGGGCGTGCCAGCCGGGCCTGTCTCCCTGCCTCCAACCTGGCACCACAAGCAGAAGGGACCTTTGGTTCGGCAGCACCACTGGCTTTGCCAGACCCCAGCACAGCCTACTGCTGCTGCTGGCTCACCGCTCACCAGATGGACTAGGAGGTGGCAAAGTTAGCACTGCCTCTGAGATTTAGGCTCTGAGTCTCATTTACATCCAGTCCCTTTTACACTACTTGGAGTGGGGCTGAGAATTTTGTAGAGGTAGAGTAGTCCACTGTAGCCTGTAGACCTCTGTAGACGTCTCAGCACCTTTCCCTTGTCTGGTCAGAGACTATGCAGCCCAAATCTTCCACCCAGTTCCCCTTGCTGTTATTTCATCATCCCAGGTCTTCTTGGGTTTTCCCTCTTTTCCCTGTGCCCCCCATTCTACTCTTTTTTCTTCTTCCTCCTCTCCATGCCCCTCTCCAGACTCCCTTCAGTCTGTAGCTCACCGCTCTGCTTCTCTGCCTCAGCAAGAAGGCATTAACTACCCTGCCCATACTCCCCCACAAACAGAAACAGCATTGATTATAATGGTCCTATTCAAGCACCACATAATTTCCCACCCCCTTCCTACCTTGTTGTGGGACTTTGCTTTATCTAGTAAGGCTGTATGCTCTCCAGGGCAGGGATTGCCTCTCTCTATGGACTGAAACATACCTAATGATCTCAGCTGGATGCCAATTGTCATGCAAAGAGAAGAGACAAAGCCCCTCCCACTCCAAACTTAGTGATGGAGAAATCGCTACAGAGGCTGTGCTTTGAGGTCAGGATGGGAAGGAAAGGGTGGCAGAGAAAGGGAGCCGTAAGAGCTTTGCTTTCTATGTGGATCAGAGTTGGAAGCATCCTCCCAGCTCAGGAACTGCATGGCATGGCACAGCAGTGTGCAAAACCAGAGAGGATAAGAATGGGCAAACGATGACAGGCAGTGTCCCCCTGCCCCAAATGGCCAGTCACAGGAGCCTAGGGACAGAGTACACAGAGCAGGGAATGCACTACAGCCTTCTCCTAATTATGTCCTCCTCCGAGAGAACTACTTGCTTCCATCAAGCACAGAGCTCTGTTAAACCACCTTTTCAGGCAGCATGTTGACAGGATGCAGAAGCCAGCTGAGCCCAGAACTAGCCCTGAAGAAGCAATGCTTACCACCTGCCGTGGGAGCAGCGCTGCGCCTAGGAGATAAATCACAGGCTGCTGCGGGCTAAAGGGTTTTCCATGGCTGCCCCACACAAGGAGTCATAGAATCAGAGAGTCATTTAGATTGGAAAAGACCCATCCAATCATCAAGTCCAACCATCGACCTAGCTCTCCCAAGTCCACCACTAAACCATGTCCCTAAGCACCATGTCCCACAGCACAAAGCCTCATGAAGAAAACAGCCTTGGGTGGGCAGTATGATTCAGTTCTCCAAGAATTAATGAACCAGGATGACACCTAAGAGACAGGTGCATGTCCCAGATCCTGATGCTACACTGTCCTCTCACCAAAACAGGTCTTAGAGAGCACAGTGCACCCATGCTTCCCATGTCCCTGGGATGCTGTGCATTGTACAGAAATGCCTGTGCCGGCCGGGAGGAACACCAGCATTTGCCTATAAAAAATCCCTTTCTAACACTCACCCTCAAGGAAAAAAAAAAAAACAAAAAACCCACATTAAAAAAAAAATCTGAGGAAGTTCTGCTTTCACAAAGTGGGAGGGCCCTCTGCAGAAATCGTCACTCTTGTTACCGTTCTCTCTGGCCCAAGATGAAGAGGCAGTGTACTCTGCTCCATTGACTCTTTCCAGGAAACCTGTTTCATGTTGTCTCTCGTGCCCTCTTGCTGTGCTTGCCAGCTTTCTCTTCTGGCCTTGCTGGTTCCTTGATTTAGCTCCTTCTCACTACCTCATTTTGTTTTTCCTTTCTCAGTTCTTCTTCTCAAGCTACCATAAAATCACAGCCCATCCCTAATGTGATTTCAAGGGAGCACCAGGCTAAGGACAGCAGCTGGGTGAAAGGAATCAGGTTACAGAAAAAGGACAATTTCTGTATCCCCTGTTGGATATTCAAGGACAAAGCAAGCTGGACCACAGTTACGAAGAGACACCAGGTCAGCTGATCCTCCTTTCCAGGGTGATGTCCACACTTCTGGCCAAATGTGACTGTCATTTGGAAGCCAGGACACCAGACACTGGACAAGCAAGAAAAGCAGAGCTCTGCTGCTCCAGGCTGCCCACTTCCCACAGCATCCAGTGGCTGCAAAAGACTCTCCTCCTCAAAAACTGTGGTCTAGTATTCCCCATCCCTTTCCAGCTCCCTACTGTTTTGTAGAGACCTACCCTACTGCAGATGCCCCCTTTAAAACTCACCCTCTCTGCCTTCCCCAGCTCCTGTAGATGGCTTTAGGAAATCTTTTGGGAGTAGTGCAAAAGTTGAAGGCTCAGGTTTTGTACACAGAGGTACAAGGGGTGCACCAGAAGAGCTTGTAGACCCCAGAAACATACATACAAAGAAAACAATTTTGTCTCTGGAGTTTAGTCCACAGCTCCCAGAAGTTGGACAGCCCATTCCCTGTTGCTTCTTGTCAAATCCCAGTACTTAGACCTGCTTTTGGCTTTTTGTGATAGTAGCAACACTGAGGTACTTTCATCTCCCCTCTCACTGATCCAGTGTTGAAGCAGTCCCCAACCTCACTGCTGAAGCTCGCAGCCAGCTCCATAGGAAGCTGCATGCAAAGCTCACGTGCAAACAGCCATGAGCAGCAGGAACGGAGCTTGGGTTCACGCAACAGTTCACTCCTCCCTTGCAGTGCAAACTGGGTGCCTGACATCCCCATTCCCAGCCCCTATCTTATCTGCAGAGACCCTTCCTGCAAGGCTCCTTGTGAGATTTACTCTGCAGATCCCTCTGGCACACTGCTCCAAGCCACGTCACTGAAATGGTTGTCTTGAAAATTATGGTTCTCTTCATCTTCAGCTCTTCTTTTCAAGAAGCAGATGCAGAGAAGATCAGCCAGCTATCATCTTAGCCTCCCTCTCCTACCTTTCTGTGGCTGTAGGAACAACCAAACTAACTTCCAACTATTTTTGCCATTTCTCTGGCCCACACCTCCTGCATCTCTACCCCACTTTCCTTCCTTGTCCTTGCTACACTACTAAAGCAACTTTAGGGGTCTGTGGAGGAGAATGAGAGACTATTAAGGGGACACAGGTCTGGGGTGGGAGATGTAATAAGTACACTGGCAAAGCTGTGGGGAAAGAAGCAGATCAGGGGAGGAAGGCTAGCAGAAACAAGGCTTACAATGCTTGCAAAGTCCCTGCTCTGACCTTCCCTGTTCCCCAGCCACATGGAGACAAGGTGTTCCCCCACCCACACTCCTCAGTGTTTTGGTTCACACCTACCATGTACATCTGCCTGGGGGTGAGCCAGCATCACTGCCTGCAGTTCTCCTGTTGAGCAAAGCTGATCAGGTGGTTAAAATCATTCCCAGCTAACTGCAGACCAGAGAAACACCTCAGAATTCCTCACAGCAAAGCCCTCTGGATGTGAAGACGGACAAAACAGGCCCATACCAGGGTGCCCAGCTACCACCAGCTCCATGTCACCAGCATACGTGGAGCCCAAGACTCCTGACCGGGGTGAGCCCAAGACTCCCCCACCCACAGTGCCCCATGCAGCTGGCTCGATTTACTTGGGGTTTTGAGGAGCTGTTGCGCTGGGCATCAGCGGGGCCAATCTCCGCAGCGTTGCTGCAAAATAGCTGCAGCGTCAGCAAAGCTGCGGTGGGGAAGGCTGTGCTGCTGCAGACCAGTGTGCGGCATGATGGCGGATGACTGTGACGCCCTACCTGCCCCCTCACTTGCTGACCCTAACATGTCTCCCACCAGCACTAAAGACACCCAGCTGAAGACTCAGAGGCACCAGGGACGTGCCTGGAGGCATGAGGGAGATGCAAGGGGCTGCAGAGAGAAGCAGAATGCTGTCACAGCCCGCCCAGCCCCACGCACAGGCTCGGACTGGCAGAATCACCACTCTGTTACAGCTCATGTGCAATTTCTGTTGTGGACGATTAAACAGCAGCTCCTCATTTACAGCCTCCTAGCAGGCGAGCGCTGAGCCTGGCTCTGGTGAGCAGTCCTGCCCTGACAGTCAGCAAGCCCCATCACCACCTCCCACCCAGGCTGGTCAGCACCTCCACCACTCAGCGGCACCGGAGAGGTTTCACCCAGAGACTGTTCGCTCCCTTCAGCTAGCTCGGAAAATGACCCTGCCTGTGCATGGAGATGGGATGTAACAGGCAAAATGTTCAGTGTTTAACATCAAGGCAAGAAGAGGTTCTTGATGCATATTGCCTCTGGTCACCCACAGACACTGAATTCTGAGAAACAGCCTGTATCTCACAGCACGTTTATTGCAGGCAGATTTCACACCAGCCTTTTAGGGGAGATGGTAGGACTGCTTCATCTACTGAAAAAAGTTTTGCTGAAAATAAACTAAAAGTGTCAAAACCTAAAATGAATTACCTCAACCACATCATTTCATTTAGAAACTTTTTTTTCTTCAATAATCTAACAAAATATTATGCTTTACCCTTATCTGATTCGTTTCATTTCAAATTCTATTTTCAAATACTCATTTTGATGCTTTAGTTATAGGACACAATTTATCACCATACAGAAAGCAAATCAAAACGATCTGAGGATACTACATGTAAATGTTTTGATTGTCCCTAAACCCATTTTCACTCAGAAATGCTGAGGAATTTTGGATGTTTGTCCCAAGTTGGGAGAGAAAGCGAGTGGTACTCCCCAGATGCTGGCTGTATGCCCCAGACCAGAAAGCCTGGCCTCTCACCAGCACGCTGACTTCATTCTCACACACCTTAAATATCCAGAACTCTCCTGTGGAGACATCTAAAGCCTTCAGCTCAGATAAATCAACTCTGTCTTAAAAATAATTCAGCCCATCAAGTGACAACTATTGTTACAGCTCAGAGTCTATATCTTGCAAATGTGACACAATAGGGCTTTCCCTTTGACTTGGAAGAATCAATTTAATGAGGTTCGGAGCACGGATTAGTACCAGAATCAAACACATCCTTCCTGGCCTGCCCACAAATACACGTCTCTGTGCTGAGATGCCAGGCCTTTGGGCAACCGAAGAGCAATCCCATCAGCCGACGTGCTCGCGATGAAGATGGCTGCATCCACACTCTTCTCCACAAGCTGCAGCTGCGTGGCTGCCCTGAGCTTGAGCCTGTGTCCCCCAGGCACATCCAGGCAGCAGTCCCACCTCCCAGAGATTTGAGCCACGTCCATGCCTGTGCATCCCAGCAAAGCCTCTTTTGATATTCTGGCAGAAGGCAAAGCTCCTACCAAACCGAGACACAGATCACACCGTGGCTCAGGCTGCCAGCACAGGGGATGCCCCTCCAGCCCGCCTACCCCGGCCAGAGTAAGGAGAGTCCCCTGGGCACCGGAAAGCTGTCTTTACGCTCTATAAACAACTGGAACACAGGTACTGGTAGACACCTCTGGAAAGGGAGACCCACATGCAGATGTGGTCATGAGCTATATTAGAAGGGTTTTGTGTGGGTAAGGGTGAGGGATTACACATCACAACACTCCCAGGTCAGGCACACGAGCACCCAGGCTGACCACAGCAAGCATCCTTCCCTGCCTGCAAGGGCTCTGGGCAAAAAACCTTACACTGAGACTGGATGAAGAAATAGGAGTTTTATCTGGCACAAAATAAATGTGGAATTGAGTCATTCCTGCCAGCAGAAGGCCAGAAATAGTATCCATGAAAGAATTTACAGGAGCCACTTACTTAATTACGCTTGTTGACTTATCCTGCGTTGCCCGAGGTCTGGAGGCCGCCTGAGTGATGGGCTGCACGAGGCACCTGTTTGCCACTACTGGAGCTGCAATTTAAGGAACCTGAGTACAGCCATTGTCCCCATTTAGGGTCTGACTGGGGAGCACAGATGTTAATTAACTTTGAGGCTTTGCTCTCCAGAAACGCCTCTGAAGAAGAGCACTTTTCCCTCCAGGAGCCAGCTGTCCAGATTTTCATATTTTATTTAGCTCCAAATTTTAGATGCAAAATCCTAGCTTTTTGTTCATCTTTCCTGATAACAGACTCCTTGTGTTTTCTGCACAATAAACAGCCTATAAATAAAATACCAACATGGATGTCACACCGAAAATATCTGGAGGGGATTAGTGTATGTTCTGGATAATAAATGGAGCTGGTTGAATTATTCATAGTGAATAAATCAGCCCTTCTCTGGTTTGGGAGCAAACCCTGAAACTTACGGAAGCTCTTGGGATACATTCGGGATGGGAGTAACTCATTTATTTCATTAGACCTTTTGTGCAGCTCATGGTTTGTCCCACAAGTCACACATGATCGGTGCTATTCCTCAGTGGCCTCTTGTGTTTTTTTTTTTTTTTTTCTTAAGGCAATGACAAACACCAGCTACAGGAGGGCTGGTGCCCTTCTCTGTGTACCCGACTTCACCACCACGTGAGCATGAGCAGCTGCTTGGGCAATAGTCCCTCTCCTAACACTTAGGCATGCAGGACCAGGCTCAGGTGACTGTTCATGAACATCAGGGAACCAAGAGATACGAGCACTCTCCAAGCCAATGAGCATTTGTGAAGCTGTTATAAACGTACCACCAGTTCTGGCTAGGAGCTCTGTGGAGCCATCACTCAGGTGTGGAAACCAATGGCCAGAAAAAGCACCGGGGCCCTTCATACTTATTTCCCACCACTTTAAATTTCTATGATATACATCTTTATCAGGGACCAAAACCTGACCTTGCCCATTACATGAGTGCGTGTCCTGTGCAGCTTCACTGGATTTATGCTGACTCCTGATTCTCACTGCAGGCCAAGCAGAGCGCACAGTGCTTTAGGCATCGCAATCCACCCCAGACGTGGATGCGTCTGGGCTATTGCCTCCTAAACAGACGAATTGTGAAGCGTGTTTAAGTCCTTTCAGTTGAGAAGTGCTATGCAACTGCTGGAGTCTATTATTATCAGGGAAGGAGGGGGGAGGTAACAAATTTCCTTTACCTATATGCTTATCTTGTGCTCCAGAGCAACACATTCAAGCATCTTAAAAAGTGAGCCATTTTCATTTCATTTCCTTCCTACTTATTCCAAAGCAGCCAAAGCTAAGTATAATCAAGACTTAAGTGTTCCTCAGAGCCAGACAATTATTACCAGTCTCGGTTTCCCCATCTATTAAGAAGAAATGAAGATATTAACCCAAGCCTTGCAGCAGGACACCAGGGCTGTAACCCAAGGCTTCCTGCAGCAGCTCCCACACTTGCTGCCTTCCAACAAAGCCCAGATGCTGCTCCTTGGGATGCGGCTCTGCTTTGGCGCGGAGATGCCACTAAATGCCTAAAGGCTCTCAGCAAGGGTGGCTTAGCCCCGTGGAGCCCAGCTCCTCTCTTGAAGATCTTTGCCCCTGCTGCTGGGACAGCTCAGCTGATCACGAGCAGCTGCCGACTTGCTGCGTGCTCTGATAACGCGGCACCGGTGGGGATTTTACTCAAAGAGCCGCAATTCAGCCTCTCAAACACCCACAGGTCGAAGCTGGGAGGGAGCAATCCTTGGAAGAGGGTTGTGTGGACAGCCCCTGCCTCCCTGCTCTGCTAAGCCAGCCCTGCACAGAAAGCACCACTGAGCGCCCGTGAGTGAGGACAAAGAGCCCTGGCTCCCCAGGGCAGCTCCATGGGAGCAGCCCCCTCCTCACCGCTGCCCCTTGCCAGCTTTAGCTTTGAAAGCCGGACCCTCCCTCCCTGGCTCCTCGGGATTTACATGAAAGCAGTCAGTGGGGAGTTCTATTCATTCATGCTGTGCTGATACTTCTAAATTATAAAGTGTGTCAAATGAGGATTTAATTTATATTTAACAAGACAACGTTTGTAAATTAATTATTCATCAGCTGATAACGAATAAACATTTCCCCTTTTCTCCCTCCCCCCCCTTTTCCTTTTCCCAGGATTTTTACAAACGCATCATACATGCAAATCTATTAAATCTATTCCGCAATACTCCAGACATGGGAAAGTATGTTCTTCATCCTCAGTTTCGTTAGTGTGTTGCATGGTAACTACTGCAGCCAGGCACAGCATTATGAATTTAATAGTGCGCAGCTTCTCCTTCCTGAAGAGGGAAGGGAGGGAATATTCAACATGTGTATTTGGACATACCAACCTCCTTGGGTTCCAGTCTCCCCCTCACAAGGGGAGCTCAGAAGATTATTTGCTGCAATTGTGGAGACAGGAGCTTAGTCCAACCCCATGGAAGTCACAGGCACTTCAGGGGCAGCAGATTCTGGCCCTTGGTGAGTGATACAGGCCCATTTTGCTCTTTCCATCTTTGGTATTGTTAAGTAATGACACTGAGGTGGTGCACAACCCCAGCAGAACTGGCATCAAGTTTAGCGACAGAATTTGGCACACAAGGGCTTCTCCTCTGCTTCTAACATCCTCACATGTACCACAGAGGAGTCTCCTCTGTCTCCCTTCGCTTTGGCTAGGAGGTTACCGCAGTGTTTGCCCTGTTCTCCATGGTCCAGTCCTTGAGCCTCACACTTGGTTTTGCACAAGAAAAGAAGAAAAGGAGAACTGCAGCTCATGCCTCTGGGAGGTATTGGAGAAGCTCTGAGCAGGACTTGCTCCATCCCCAAGCTAGGAACAGAAGCACTTCTTCAACCCCACCCATGCTCACTCTCATGGACACTTCACAGACATCCTTAGGACTGAAAGACACTCAGCCCCAACATTTGGCAACTGCTTTGTTTCTACAGAATCATTTCCTGAGAGTCATCCCTAAAGGAAGGTGATCCAGAACTCTAGGTGCCCTTGACACCAGTTAAAGCCATAATAATGCCATTACAAAACAAAACCAGGAGCAAATCCCTCCAGCAAACAACCAGTCAGCGAAAACCTTGAACCCAAAGCCTCCTCCCTTGGTCCCTGCTGCCGCAGCCCTCCCTGGCACCTCTTCCTGCAGACTTGCTCAGAGACCCAAGGTGGGTTTTTGCACCAGGCTTAGTGATAGCCAAGGACACCTAAACACTGTCTGCGTTAATGGGGATCTAACTGGGCATCCAAATCCGTGGCGCAGCTTGGAAAGTTGCGGTGCTGGGGGTGATAACTCATTTGGCTTGAGGTGCTGCTGGCCAGCACCCAGCGGCAGCAGGCGGCCCTGGAAGCACTCACAGCCACGCACCTCCTTTTCCCAAAGGCACAAACACAGCTTCCCACCACCCCAGGAAGCACTAGGTGCCCCCACCCCACCCAAACACAACAGGTTCAAGGGCACAGGGAAGCCAGGCACGCCCCTTTGGAAACCCCAGCCCACGCAGCAACTGGAGCAAGCAGCACTGGGACCTGATGGAAACACCAGCTTTTCTGCACCCCTTTCCCTCTCATTTCATCCTCTCTTCTCAACCAAGCCATGTCCCTCTGTGGACCACAAGCTCCTAAACCCTCTTCCTATCGTTTAACCATCTCCTCGCCTGCATTCTGGTTACTGCCTCAGGGCTGGCACAGCACAGAAAGCCTTTTTCACAGGGAGACAAGAATGCAAATTTTGCTCAACTACCTAAATGGGAAACAAGACTGCCATTTGGGTCTACAAAAGATACCAGGAAATCACTTTACTTTTCTTCCCCCTCTAAACCTGCCTGTGTTCTGCTGACTCCCGAATGTTAATGTTATTTATGACAAGTGATTGATGAGAGGGATGCAGAATTCACACCCGGCACAGGACATTTTCAAATCACCTATTCATTTTTAAGGACTGGAATCAGTTTTGCATCCTGACATGATTTATCATTTGGAGGTTGAGCAGCGGCAACGCAGGACCAGCTTCCAAGCACTGACAGAGCATCACCAGGATGAAGGCAGCAGTGAGTGGTTAACCCTTTGGGGGTTGATCACAGGACACCAATATTCAAACCACAATGCTTAAATTGGAGGCTTCTCCTTCACTAGCACATCAGACAGTCCTGCAGCATTCGGCTTTGGATACACAGAACACACTGACCTAAAAGCTAGTAGCCACAGCCATGGTGCTGTATTTCTTAAAAGCAGAATTGGTTTTTTATCTTCTACACAGCCTGGCTAAGTGCTAGAGAAATATTTACCCAAGATGCTGTCATCATGATGCACCTAAAAGAGATCGATAGGACATTTCCCCTCCAATAGACCTTCCAGCTTACACGAGGCTCTCTATCTGTGGCAGGCACCACAGAAGCTCAGGCAGAGCATCTAAAAGAAATCTCACCATGGGCTCAGGAGAGATCTAGCTACAAGCCAAATTCTGGTTCCCTTCCTGTGGAAATGTGCATTGCCTCAGGTTGTGTATGGGAAAAAGGAAAGATCAGGCATGTGGGACGGGCCTGACAGCTGAGGGAAGGCAGAGATTCCTTTATAGAAGAAGCTATATAAAATGGGGTGAGGTGGGAATGGTGCATGCCCAGCAAAGACAATCTGGTTCACACACTTGATGCCAGCCTGCCAGTGGCTGGCATGACCCACAGAATGACTTAATTTGTTGCATCAGCAGGGAAAAACAAACAGGTGAAGCAGCCAAGCCCAGCAGTGACACTGTGGCAGCTTTGTTACAGCCCTTTTCTCTTTCTTCAGAAGAAGCTCTAGCAGGACGCAGCCTCTCTCATGAGCCAGGGGAGGTATTCGGCAGTACTGATGGCAGAAAGCTGCCATCCAAGACTGCAAGACCTGGGCCTAGCTGTCCTCAGTACTTTTAGTATCAGCCCAGCATCTCAGGGAGGAAGGTTTTCAAGCTCAAGGGCATCCCAGATTCAAGCTTAAAAAGTTACTTAAGGGAATGGAGCAGGACAGATGCCCACAGAGAGTGGGGATGTCATATGGAGGTGTCTTCAGACCACTGGCCACTGTTGGGAGGAGGCACTGTCCCCGTCGAGGGGCCGGGACCAGCAGGGACCCCCAGCCTTGCAGCACCTGGGCACTTCATGGACAGACTGCAGCCAGTTGTGACCAACACAAGATCCCACAAGTCCTCAACACGTGTGCCGAGCACTCTCCTCCCCTGCCCTAGCAGCTCCTTGCTGTACTGCTCCCACAAGCAGCAGTTCCTTGGTGCACTGATACCTTCCCCAGGTGGGGAGGCTGCAGCTGGGTAAATCAGCTCTGGGCAGCAGCACTCCTGTGATTCTCTGGTGCCTAGTAAGGGTTGAGTTCATACAGCGGTTCTTCCCCTCAGTAGGGATGGCTGTTGTCTCTGCCTGTTTTCACAAAATACTTGAGGAACTGAATATGCATGAAGCCCCTGCACCTGCCGCCAGACATGGTTGGTATTAGCCCAGTGGATCAAAAACTACTGAAGGGCTGGGGTGGATGTACGTACGTTCTCACATACGCATCACCATGGCATAGGCTTTGTTTCTTAGGAAACCAGCCTAACAGCAGTGCCTGGTATCTCTGCTTAGGAGAAGAGATGAACTCTGGATGCAAGACTGGATTTTCTAAGTCACTCTCTGCTCCCTGTGCGGTCATGCAGAGCTCCAAGAGGAGTGGAGTTTCCAGGATGGGTGGGAAAAGGAAAAGGAAACAGATGAGGAGGAAAGGGGAAGCATGAGGACATGCACTGTGGTTTCGCTTGGTTTTCTCGGCACAGCCTTGGGCAGTGCAAAGCAGATGTCTGCTGGCACCAGGGATGGCACCTACACGACATGGACTAGGCATTGCGCACTGTGGTTCTTCTCCCAGAGACCAGGCCCACGGGAACAAAGATAAAAAGTGCTGCTTTGAAATGCTTTTTGGAGTGAAAATGGTACTATGTCTATGATGCCATTCCTCCATTCCCGGAGGACTTTGCTTAGCGGAAATTTTCTACTTGGGAAATTAAAATAAGAATATACCCATCCTGAGGTTTTTGGGTTTTTTTTGGCTTAAGAAGGGTTGATTTTTTTTCTGCTCCATTTTGCGTGAAGAGAAAGACCAGAAGAGCCAAATTGTCCTGGCTGTACCTCCCCCTTGTCCTCTCTACACCCCTGCCCCATGAGCCAAAGATGTCTTTCAAAGCCTGACAGAATTCAGCTGTGCTTCTTGCTAGAGAAGACGAAAAATGACATCACATTGAAAACAATAATGGAAGTTTTCTGTGAAAAATAATCAACAGTTGCTCTCCCGTGCCTGGTCTGGAGGCTCTGCAGAGCTCCTTTGAATGTTTCCAGAGCTCCCAGTGCAGTGAAGCCTGAAGCACGAGGAGAAACCATCACAGTCATGGTGGCATCACTCTAAGGTAGCATGAGCAGAAGCAGAGCTGTTGGACACGAGGCACCCTGCCTGCCCCTCCCAGCACCGCGGGCTGGCCTAGGCACCCAAACATTGCACCATCTGACCACTGTCATGGCAGCCACTGCTCTCCCTCCCCTCTGCCACAGCTTCAGCTCAGCCGGACTGGTGCCGTTTGCCTCGAGCATCCCAGCACCCGCATGCTGCCTGGGCAGGGCAAAGCCATCAGGCAGAGGTGCCCATCCACACGTTGCTGGTGGAGACCAGAGAGCATTGCCACCCTCCTTCCCAAGCTTGTGAGGACAGCGGGGGCACTGAGCTCACCAAGGGCACCTGGGAACCTTGCCCCTAACCAGGGATGGCTAGCAAGCCTTCCTAGCTCCAGCTACTAGCGTTCAGAGCACCTCTTCCCAAGGAAAGCAAACAAATTCGTCTTTTCTCGTGACACAATCGCCTCTGCGCCAACAGGACACAACCCACCAGCAGTGGTGGGCCACCTGCCTCCCACGTCCCACGCTCTCAGTTGCAGTGCTCTGACCCCACAGCAACGATGTCACTCACCATCTGGATGACCGAAACTGGCCCGATGCTGTTCACGTAGATATCCACATCGATAAACGTGGGCTTGACTGTAAAGAAAATAAAAAAGGCGTAGATGAGCTAGGGGCCATAATCACTAGTGAAGGGCTGAGGATCAGGGAACCGGGGGAGATGCAGGTGAACATCAGGGAGCAGTATGGCTCCATCTGACACAAAATCCCAACTACAGCAGACACAAAAGCATGGAAAACATGGGACAGAGCTGGGCCAGGTTGCCACTCGCTGCCAAGCTGCCCATGGTGAGCTCTGGGGACACTTACTGCCAATGTCAGGCCTCAGCTTGTTGTCATAGTTCTTCAGCAGTGAGTTGAGGATCTGCGTGGCATCAGTCTCCTGTGCCTTGGGGGTGAGGACCCAAGTTTTATTGATGCTGAGGTAATCATAATCATACTCCTCTGTGCTCTCACACCTGGAGCAGAGAGACAAAAGGAGAGAGACATCACTGTGACATCTCTCCAGTGCTCTGTGGGAGTGAGGGCACAGCTGGGTTTCAGAGATACTAACAGGGAAGGAGGAAGATGCTGAGCATGAGAAGCTCAGGGATCTCCTCTCAGTGATGCTGCTAAGAAGACACACTTTACCTGGCACCTTTGCTCACTTCAGGGCCCCCAGACAGGGGTTGCCTGTTAACGCCAAAACCCTCAGTTCTCTCACTGTTGCTTGCACTCAAAGTGGGCTTCCTCAGGGGAAGATGACAGTGACCAAACAGCATTTGGGGGCAACAAAGCATTTATAACAAAAGCACTTCAGAGAAAATGGGCCCTATAACTACCAAGCAGACAGTATGCAAGTCTGGCTCACCAGGCACCCAGCCATCTGCCCTGCACAGATCCTGGGAAATTAAAGCCTTATGCAAAGTCCTCTGCCCTCAGGCTGTGATCTGCCACAACCCATTCCCTGTGCTCACCAACTCTTCCTCCCCAGCCAGCTCCCATTTAAAGATGCTCCAGCTTCCTGATCTTCCAGTTCCACGCCGGGTGAGAAAAATTGTGTCCTACTTCAGACGTGATGTACTCAGCAACAGCTTCTCCCACTGCCTTTTAAATATGCCCTCTCTAAACCTTCTGTACCTCCTGTTTTCCTAAAGGAGTTTTCCTACACCCTCTAATTAAATTTGGTCCGCATAGTCGCAGGGGAAACTCCAACCACCTGCCACTGTTCTGGGCAGCTCATTCACAGGATTGTCCCTGGAAAGACAGAGCCATATGGGGGAGAAGATGCCAAGCAATCCTACAGCCTGCACCCCCCTCAACGTCTGCTGTGTCAACGTGTCACCTGCTCCAGCGCCAGCAAGGGGCTCGCAGCGGGAGCTGCCATCGTGCTGACACTTCCCAGCTGGAGCCTTGCAGCTCCGAGGTGCGAGCAGGCACCACCGGTACACATCTCCCTTCAGCGCCAGGGGAGACAGAGCCTGGCAAAGGCACTCGGAGAGGGGGAAAAAAGCATTAAATTGACATGCTGCTGTTAATTTATCAGAAAAATTAAAATCCCCAGATGAAACTTGCTTTCACATTCACTTTAAAACTCTTTGCATCTCCCCAGCTTTCAGGCACTGGGGTACGTTCCCTGGCAAGGGCTGGGCTGCACGCAGCTGCCTGCCTGCCGCCGCACGTTAGGTGTTGGTACATCAGCTTGTTTTTTCCTGTCTGATTGCGTGCTGCACTTCCTAACGAGGCTTAAGGAGTCTTAAGCAAAGCCGTCAGGATGCACTTCCCCATCGGCGCAGCAGCAGCAGCGTGGTCTTGCTGCCTTCAAGATGCAGCTGAGCAGGCAGCTCCGCAGTGCCCGGGGGCAGCAGCTGAAGGAGGCACAGGGACCACCCCAAACCTGGCCAGAGCTGGCTTCTGGCAACAGGAGGGAAATGCCTCTCTGCCCCCAGCCCAGCAGGGGAAAGTAAGCCTAGCTGCTTTTCCTTGCTGCCTCTAGCAGAGTGGGAACAGCTACAGCAAAACCTCGTTTCAGTGTTGCCTTGACCCTACTGGAAGCCAGCCCAGGACAGGTTACCTGCCAGCACTGAACTCTGCCCTTCCTGCCGCCCCACCGAAAGCCAGCTCCTGCAGCGCTGAGGCCGTGGCAGAGCTCTGAACATCCCCCTGGGGCCAAACAAGACCAGGCTGGTTACTCTGACCTCAGACTTCTGGATTTCCCCCATTTCGTGTTGCTGCTGAACACCCTGAGGTTTGGCATAGCATTTCCAGGGAGTCACATCCCTATTACGGATGCAGCGACACTACCAAAAATATGCTTTTTTTTTTTTTTTTTAATTTTTGCTAATGCAGCTAATCCTGGGCTACCAAACCACACTAAGCCATTTTAGCATAAGCAAGCCAGCTTTTGCTGGAGAAAACATGCTTTTGCTGAGCGTATGCACAGACACACAGACAGAAACCTTTGCTGGTCAGGAGCGACTCTCGTGCCACCCTACGCAGTCCCCTGCCTCCTCCCCAGTCTCTCTTCTCAGTGGCCCCAGTTCAAACCAAGAAGGGAAGAGTCCCGGAGCTATTAGAGAGGAGAGGAATTAAGGGATGGCAAGCTGTGCATGTCCCCCCCCGCCCCAGCTGCAGATGGGAATGTCACACCGCAAACCTGCAGCGATGCCCAATGCCCCGTGAACACTTGCTGTCCGGGTGGCTCTGTCTCCTTGCACAAAGCGACTCTGGCTGGTGACAGGGGAAAGCCAGCTCCCATATGTCTCCGTGCAGCCAGGAGGAGAGGCAGAGCCATGTTTCCTCACCTTTGCTTGTGGAAATGTCAAAACAGACACCTCACAGCACTGCCACATGCAGCCAAGGGGCCGGGATGCAGTTGGGAGCGCAGCAGGGAGGAGAGCGGGCACAGGAGGGGGCAGAGCTGGGGACCGTGCAGGGAAAGCCCTGGTCTGGGCAAAGCAGCACAGCAGGGAGGTGTCCTTTCAGATGTGCCCATATATACAGATGGGCTTGGACGACCCTCCTTGGGCAACCCTGGGCTTTACTGCAGGACAGTGCTGTTTGCCTTGCCTCCCTAATTCTCTTTACTCGAGCAGGCACCTGTTTTACTGAGGTCTCCAAGCACACTGATGGGCAGGTTAAAAGCAGGGCCAGAGAAGCTACACCTGCTGGAAGCTATCATCTCCTCTGCTCACCCAGAGCCAGGTTGCTGAGTACCTGGTGCTCTTCCCCCCCTTTGCCGGGGACTTCAGCTGTGTCCTGTCCTGGTGATGTTGGCTGGGGAGCTGCAGGGAGACTGGCAGAGCCAAGTGCTTCTTCCAGCTCTGCTGTTACCCTGCCCAGGAGCCTTGGGTGTGTTAACAAAGTCTGGGGCTGGTAGAATTTCACACTTAGATGTGCACCTGCCAGGGAGATGATACATGCCCGGCCCACGGTCCCCAGCCCTGAGGCAGGAAGGTCCAGGAGAAGATGCTGACCCTGGGGTGTGACTGTCCCACACCTCTGCAAACACAGCTCAGAGCCTCACCTGCTCCACCTGCTCCCACAAAATGCAAGGACTTTTCACCTGGGTGAAAAACACTATGCTCAGTCCCAATTACTGCATGCTAATGTGTCCTTGCCACCCATACCAAAGCCTCCAAGGGCTTGCAGGCAGCGGAACTTTCGGGCAAATTAATCTAAATTAGAAGCAGGGATAAAGTTTAGGGACAGAGGGCTCACTAAATGGTACCCTGCCCGTTTCACACGTCGCTGTACCTCTCTTTTCAGAGCACACTCGATGAAGCACCGTTTGTCAAGTCTGCACAGTTTCAACCATCCGTCAAGCCCAGCTTTCCGGTAGTGTAATGCTGTGCAGAATCCTGCCTTCAGGGCTCTGAGCTGAGCATCCCAGTCCCTGCTGAGGATGCCCTGGGAAATGCTGGTGAATTAGCCTCTGTGGTGGGGAAATCGTCTGGGGAGTGCTGAGTCACCCAGCACAAAGCATCCAGCCCGCCCTGGTACCAGGGGACAGGTTTTTCAGCACATGCTGGGAGAAGAGCTTGCACACACTGCTTCAGCATGGTGCCTGAACTGTGCTCCTCACCCAGGCACCCACCATCAAGCATAGGGCACCCTGCACCCACGAAAACGCAGTGAATGCAAGATGAGACCCTGGTACAACTTGCTCCTTTCCTCCTTTTTCTCCCACAGGCTTCCTCTGCTGCTCCATCACCATGCTCAGACACCGCTCCTATCAGCTCAGTGAAGAAGGAGGCACAAGGGACTGGGCAGAAGGGAACCTGGGCCAGCTATAGGGTAACGCTTCCCGCTCAAAGACAGGTGAATACAGGACTTAATGGCACCTCCATGTGATTTTGCCGCTTACAGGTCACGCTGTCAAAATGCAGCGCTGGTGGCATTGTGCTGCAGGGCTGGCAGGGCACAGGAGCTGGGACCACCATGGGCCCCCTCTCAGCCCTCAAACCCCCGGCACCAGCACGCTGGCGAGAGGCTGGGTGCCAGGGCATGAGCCACGGGGCAGCTCTCGCTGCCTGCATGCTGGCAAGGCTGGGCCCTGGAGGACGGCGGCAGGGACGGAGCTGCTCTTACCCGAGTTCACGAAGCCTTGGCAGAGCAGACCATTAGTAGCAGGATTCATGCTCCCTGCCCCTGACTGCATTTGTAATGGGATTTGATCGGCTTTAAGGCAGCTTATTCTGCCAATTAGCTTCAACCAGTGAAATCCCTCTTCCCCCGAGCCCGGAGGGCAACAATCTGCTGACAACATGTTCTTTCCCCGATCCAGCCATTAAACTCACACGCAGGGCTAGCAATTGTCAAAAAAAAAAAAAAAAAAGGGAAAAAAAAAGAAACTTGAAAAACCCTTGTGCGTGGGGCCTTTCAGCGCTGTTTACAGAAGAGCTCTACGAACCGCCGGCCCCGGGAGAGCACCGCAGTGTGCCAGCCCCACGCCTCCGCTCGCCTCCTCGCCCAGCGCACCGGAGGCATCGGGCTCCCGGCCGGCCCCCCGCGCCGGGGCCAACCTGTGGAGCAAGGCAGGAGCCCGAGCTGCCCCCTCCCGCCAGGCTGCGAGCCCTGCGGGGCTTTTGGGGTGCCAAGGGATGGGGTGCAGGGAGGGGATACGAGCTCCTTCCCACCCAGCCCAGCTCCGCGTGGAAATGCCCCGGTGATGTATGGAGCCTGCGGAGTTCCCAGGAGGTGCCGAGCTCCCTCTGCTCCTGCTCTGGCTGCCCCCCAGAAGGGGCTCAGCCCCCGGCTGGATTCGGCCAGCGAGGAGATGGCGGGCTGGAAAACGGGGCGTCCCCTCCGTTCTGGGCATGCAGAGTGGGGACCCGAGGTGCAAAGGCAACGCAGGGGCAAGGTACAGCCGCGAAGCGAGCAGGACGCAGAGCCCCGGGGGCCGGCTGGAAGGAGCCGCCGGGGGGCACAGAGGTGCCCAGACCCCCGGTGAAACCGAGAAACGGTGCCGGGGCTCCAGCCTCCTCCGCGCCCATTACCCCGGCGGGTAAACTGAGGCGGAGAGGAGGCGTCCCGGCCGGCGGGGTGCTCACCTGGCGGAGCGCAGGGCCGGCCCTAGGGCCAGGCAGAACAGCAGCACCGTCCCAGGCATCTCGGCGAGGCGAGGGCCG
>VXAL01002572.1:3110-34423 GCA_013399475.1 Chauna torquata
TTTTTTGACCCCTGTTCTACTTCTCCTGGCTGGATTTGTTCCACTGTGGCTATTCCAATGGGATTCAAGTTTCCTTTCTAAAATAAATGACTGTCCTCCATCAACCTTCTTCTTTGTGTCCGCCTCAGTTTAGCAAATTACATAGCCACAAAGTATTCCCACTGGTTGCCGCCTTCTTCAGTCCACCACCCCCTCCTGTGACAACTTTGGGTTGGTAACATTGCTTCTGTGTCCCTGACTNCAAATTTACAGCTTCCAAATATATTTCAACCTTCTATAAAAATGACAAATCTCTCTGTGCCCACAGGGTATGTACATACATGTTTCCAAGAGATCAGTCATGCCATCCTGAGACTAAACTGAGAACTGCTCACTTAATGTTGAGAGATGAGTGTTTTCTGCATCTCTCTCCCATCTATTCTGCTTCTGCCCTTGAGCTCTGGACCTGGACTGGCCAGTTCTGAGGAAAAACAGGGGACAGGAAATGGTCTCAGAGTTATCTGGTTATGACCCAGATCCTCAAATTGTCCGATACTAAAGAAAGGAGGTTGCACATAGAAAAACTCTCTGGTCCTTCCAAATTGTAATAGGGGACATTGGTTCAGGTCAAGGTATAGAAGAGCTCTGCCCTGTCTTGATCCAAATGAACCAGAAGTTATGAGACTTTCAAAGACTGCTTCTCGAGTGATGTACGAGAATGCACCAATTCCAGAAATGTGACAGGGTTTATAACTCTGGAGGCTTTGTTGCCATTTTAAAGACAATGTTTTTTTGGTTTCATTGCTTCCTGTGACCAGCAAGATTAGGCGGGGATGGAAAAAAAAAAAGAGATCAAAGAAATAGGCAGAACACTGAAAATTTGTGAAACAGTCTTACTGGCAGAGACACAAAAGATTTCTCCAGACTAGGCTCAGAGAAATGTCCAAGCCTTTAAGAATTTGCTTTTCAGATTCATCTGTGAGTCTTATGTGTTTTGCTCATCAGTGCCACGGCAATGGGACACCACATTTCCCAGGGATAATTAAATACTCACTTAATGCTGCCAGATGACCCGTAGGTCCTGCAGTAACATTACTCAGAGAGACAGAAATGGGACCTCAAGACAAAGCTCTTCCTTCAGGCTCCTTTTTTCCTGTTTTCAGGAAAGCAGCAGGTCATTCAGAGCAAGAGGCTCATGAGCCAATGAGGAATTCTGACATGAAATGGTGGACTTTTGAGAAATGATCTGACTACTCAGGGCTGGAATCTTGCAAGCACTTATTGTCCATGATGTATGTGGTAATTGTGACCCAGAAACAAAGCCATATGCCAAAGTGCTCTAAATGTATACTGAATGTTCCATTTTTGTTATATAACAATAGCAACAACAATCTATTTACAGACAATGGTAAGACATTTAATAACTGACCAAGATCAGTTCAGGGCATCAGTTCCTCCTGGCTAGGCATTAAACCTCCAGGAAATATCTCTCTGCTCTGCTGTTATTGCCTCATTATTTGCACTAACTATCACAACCGTTTGTATAAATATTTGCTTTTCTGATACTGGCACCCTGAAGGAGTTCAGGTCAGGACATTGTCTGCATATTGTATAGCATTACAACATGCAAATATTTAAGTAACTGTGGAAAAGAACAGGAGGCTTCAGAACTGACTGAGAAATGAAGGGGTCAGGCTTAGAGCACCTGCTCTGTGCAGTTGGCTTTTATTAATTAATACAACGTGCGGCTCTGCAGGAGGTCAGAGCAAATGATCTAATGGGTCTCCCCGCCCTTAAAATATACAGATTATGTTACTTTAAAATTAGTGTCAGTGAAGCCAATAAAGTGAATTTAGGCTTGTCCATTTAGATTATCACAAAAATGGTATTTGGTGGAACAGTTTCCTTGCTCTCTCTTTTATTTCCAATGAATACAGTTTTGTTATGAGAGGGGAAGGGAGGTATCTGAAGTCACTGAAGATGTCTGCATTCCCAAATACAGTGTCTGCAACCAGACACTGCAGCATTGTGATAGGCATCAACTGAACTTTGCTTCTACTCAGTTTCATTTCCTGGGTGTTTTCCTTATTAGGCTGAATGATGAGCAAAATGTAAAATAAAGTATGTCCTAGGCATATCAGCACATTGGAATTTAAGAACTCTTCCACTTGTAATGAGCTGAGGAATTACAACACAAAGCACACCTTTCTCTCAAATTGACTGATTAACATAATAAAGTTAAACTCAAAGCAACTTGTTCTCAACCTGTATTTAGCCTGAAGTGTTCTACTTGTATTTCAGATCTGACAAAGGGCCCATGTGCCTGACAGCACGTGCCTGCTATTTTCCAGCTATATCAGGTCTAATTAAAACGTTACCTCTTCCTACAAACTTTGCCGCAGGAATCTACATGGCTAAGCAGTTTTTTTCTGTGTCATTATTTAAATCTGGCACAATTTTAAACCATTAGAAGCATCTTACATATGAATGGCCTAGCTTCTGGTGGCACTGGCCATTGCACCTATAGTTTAAAGTTGGTATCGGTTTCGCATACGGAAAATATACGTTGCAGCCTGATAATACTGGAGCTAGATAAACTTATTTTTGTGAAAGAAAACATTAAGTTGGGACTTGAGCACTGCCAATAAACAGCTGTGCAGGCAGAAAATTTGGATGTGTAACTAAGTTGATGAAGAAATTGCAGGATCCAATCCCAGACACAGAAGCCAGAAGTCTGTGAATATTAAATTGCAGGTGTGTTTTTTTATTATTCTTTTTTTCCTTAGAAAGTTTGATAAAACAGTTATATGCCAAAGGATGTGGTAAATCCTCCATCACCTGGCGTTTGTATAGAAAGTTTAGTAACTGCCAAACCAGTTTTTAAGTTTGTGGGCTTGACAGAAGAAGCAGTGGAGAAGTTGAACACCCCATGTTCTGCTGCAGGATAAAGTAAATGATCAAAAAAGGGCCTTTCACTCCTATTTAAATAAGTTGAGACAGAGCACCTCTGAAAAACAGTGAAAGGATATTTACACATTAAGGTGACCTCTGCTCCAATAGATTAGTTCAAAGAGGCTGTATTGTCTCCCAACAAGAGCATCCAGCTGACTTGCCCTAATTCTTTGAAAAGCAGCAAGACGCCAAGTTTACCTACTCATTGTGTGTAAGGCCAACATCAATCCCGAACTCAGGCAAGTTTGGATTGGCCCCGTGGTGGGTGGGCACACTGAAACTTTTGAGTTTCATTAAATGGTGGAGTGTTTGATTTTGTTTTCTTTTCTACCAGGCTGATGTCCTTAGCAGGACAGTATGACGTGAGGAATGGGTGTACCCAGCAGCCTGCATAATCTTATGCAGAAGCAAGGGCCGCTTTGTTCATTCCAGTGAGATATAGGCACAGCAAAGACTTGAGGTGGGATTCCCAGTCAGGTTGTCAGAGTGGCTTTGCCAGACCCATGGTTTGGAGAGATTGCTCAGCAGATGCTCTGTCATGGTATGAGGGAATTATTTCATGGCAAGAAGACTGTCTTTCTGAAAGCAGTCCAGAGAAGTCTGTGCTGCAGCAACATGGAAGAGGAAGGAGCCTTCTGTTGTGCAAAACTGCGACTGATGTAGCTCCAGGTGGCCACGCTGTTTCTTCTGCTCTTACACAAGAGCTTAGCTCCTCAGCCTTATGAGTTTGTGGTCCCATGTGGATTTTCCCTTGCTACTAGAGGCTTCTGGTTAGCTACGTAAGCCTGATGACAAAGGCTAGTATTTCTTAGTTATCTTGTGTTGATCTCCTAAGAATTGAATCTAACAGTTGGGTGAAAACCTTTGGAGGCCTGCAAAGCTCCAATTCAAGAAATGGTAGCTTTAAAAGCTAATGAAGATGACCTAAAAAATTCTCCTCTTGTAGACTCTTGTGCTGGAACTAGGGTCTGCTGCGTGTTTTCTAGCCTACAACTCTTGCCAGCTTTTGCTCTTCCTATGCAATATAGCAGAAGCTAGTTTCCACAAGCTGGCATCTTCTCTAAATGCCAGCAGTCAGATCCTATTATCTTAGGTCCTGACCAGGGGTGAAGCTAAAATTAAGCTACAACCCAGAAATCTGAAGATTACAAGGAAGTTTCCTCTGATGCAGTGAAGACCATGGCTTAGGAGTTCTTAAAAGTTATACCTATTAGGTATGATTGAAAACTATGACTTAGTTACTGCCAAAAAAATTGACAATCCCAAAGTCAATTTCTGGTAGAAACTTTTTTTTCTTGTCTTAAAAAAAAATAAAAGTAAAATCATAGAGAGTAAAAGGACAGAAATAGAATTTGTTTAGGTTTCTGAAAACAATCTCTTTAGCTTGGATAGGGGGAGGGGTGGAGGAGCTGTATTTTTTAAAGAAATGACAGAAATTTCAATGGAAACGAATTTTTCCACAGTTTGAATATCCTCTGTCTTGATTTTTTTTTTTTTTTTTTTTGGTGAAAACAAAGTGGAAAAAAAACAACAGCAGCAGGAGTTCTACCTGGATATTTCTTTTAGGAAATGTAACTTATCGATGTCTATACTTAAATTCATACACCAGTGTTTCTAATAGACCATTTCTGTGGATCATTCTGGGGCTTCTCCCTCAATAACAGCAAAACCAATGATTCTTATTTGCCTACAGGACTGTAATTGAGAACAGCACCTTCTAATCTCCTGTTTGTTTTTCCTCTTCCAGATGTGAGATGAAGACCTGATCTGGCTGACAGATTAAATGACTTTGATACATAAAATATTCAGATAAAACAATCACACATAATTGAAAATATCTGTTCTAATCAAAAGTCTTTGAGAGCAAATTAGTCTTCCCTTCTTCCTGGTTCTTGCCTGAGTGAGTTCACTTTCAAGGTATGATAATAAATGTGTCCAAACTCACTCCTTCCTAGTAACCCTTTAGAAAGGAGTTGGGGAAGATTTGTTCAAGTCGTGCAGAACTCTAAGACATGAAGCATAGTCCAGCCTCTTAGGATGCTTCTTGAGTTCATCCCTTGACAGTTTCCACTGAACTCTCAGTGACATCTCCCAGTGGTGAAATAACCCACTATAAATACTTACTACCCTTAGCAGCAGCTAATTTACCCTGGTAATTTACCCTGGTACTAATATGTAGTTTTTTATACTACTGACTAGTTGTTTATCTTCCTCCCTCCACCTCCTATATGAGTACATTTTAACTCTTCTATTGGAGTATTTGTCTGCATGTGGTATAATTAAAACTCACAAATCTTGGGTGCTGAAAGGCATATTAAGACACTCCAGTATTAGAAAAATCTTGGTTAATGTCCTTGAAATGCTATGCCAAAGTTTGACAAGTTAAAATAACATCAGTACTGCTCTAACAGAATGCAACTGTCAAGTGATTTACACAGAAATAAGACTGAAAAGCTGATCTCCAGTGGGATCTTGAGAAGTAACTACATGAACATTATATATGCTGAATACTGTAATGAGTTTTTTATTGAGAACTCTCAGGCTGTTTTAGCTGGTTCTGGATTTTATTTTTATTTTTATTTTTTTTATTTTATTTTATTTATTTTTGTCATCAATGGCAAGCACTGATTTAACACCCTGCTTCTAGATATCAAGTTTAATTAAAATGTTTCTTCTTAAAACTATCCTGGCTCATGTTAGGCACTTAATATTAGTTAACATAAGCATCTAAATAGGAACTAGATATTTATATACTTGTGTGAGTCTGGACCTTAGTAACTTGTTCTTATTACCTACCGCCACTTTTGTTGTTATCAATGGCAGATCACAGACTGTGGCCTCTGAAAACTACACAGAGTGGTTTTTCTGTTGTTGTTGTTGTTTTGTTTAGTTTTTCTGGGAAAGCAAAACAAATCAGTCCACATCACCCCAACCTTATAAACTACCATAAGAGACAATTGGACTCCCCCAAAAGAGAAAGGATACATGGACAATATCGGTCCTTTATTAAGGATTATCATCTTCGTGCTTCAGCTGCCAAAGTATTCCCCCGTTTATGCATGCATTATGGCATGGAGGACTTACCATAATGAACCTGAAGGAAGTTAGGAGATGGCCTTATAAATTCACACATGGAGTGCTTTGTTTATCACTGGCATGATGACTATTGATGTTGTCGCCTATACCTCTACACATGAAAAGATGGAAGTGCAGACAGCCTGTCTCAACAGAGAGGTTCCTTCCCCAAAGATACCTGGAGAGAAAGCGGATCCTGCAACTTGCAGGTGAAAGCAAGTTATTTTGGGATGGTGCAGTCTATTTGTTTCTCTGGGAACTGTTAGCCACAATGGAGGAAAGGATGGGAACACGTAGGTTCTCAAACTCAGGCCCAGAGTGGCAAGCCTTTCTTAGAAGCTGGGTCCAGACTAGTTCACAAAAACATCTGTTCTGCTCTTCCACATACCTCAGTACTCAAAACAACAAGAGACTAAAAGCTTCCTTAATGACAACATTCAATTCACCTCTGATCTGGATAGCTTTTGCGTGGAGCTCTGAAGAACTGAACAGAAAGTTCTCTGTGTCAAAATGCTGACATAGTATTGGAAGATATTACAGTATTATTAATGTGTAAAGCCAAACACCACCAATTAGAAATATTACCATACAAATATGTGTACACTGCACTGCACTGTGAAGTTGCTTATGCAGATGGTCAAGAGCTGATTGCACTGAACACCATTCCATTTTTTACAAATTAGATCAGATGAGAAAACTGTGAATAAAAAAATATGTGAGTGGAGGGTAGACTTGTAGGAAAGAAATAAAGACCAGCCCACAGAAAGGGGAGGGAAATCTCCTACTGGCTACGAGCCCTGCAATTCTATGGGAGTCCTCCAGGCCCAAGGACAAGAAAGAGTCAGCCCAGATTGACAAACTGGGTGTTAGTGGATACTAGCAACCTAAAGGGGAAAGGGCTGTAATGCCTCTCTGGCTTGTGAGTATTCCCCAGGCCACAGCTCCCGCTTTTGTAATTTGCTTTTGTCATTTTTATTTATTGCCGATTGTTCATTTGAACGCATCAGCTGCTGTTAGTGACAGGAGAGCCGTACAGTGAGAATGCTGGATGTGCACCATGGAAATATGGTTTACCCATTAGCGTTAGAGCAAGCCGATGAAGGAAACATTTGTACTAATTTTGAGCGGGTGTTTATGCTTTTAAAAGTGACTCTGTTAAAATGACATGAAGGGGATGCAGGCAGACACAAGCCCCCAGTTCTTTCTTCATGATGTCAGAGGAAATTTGTTCCATTTACAAGTCAAAGTATGTGTTCATAGCCTTTGCAGAGAGCTATGCTTTGGGAGGCAGAGATCAGGCTAAGTCTGTTCTGACTCAAGTGTCATTGGCAGGGATTGGCAGTCCAAAGCTGTGTACTCAGATATATGCCAAACTTTGGAGCAGGATAGATCTCTTCTGCTAGTCTCCTATCCCCTGGGACACCCAAAGAAGATGAATTTTCCATGTGATCTAAAAGAAAAACTCATCCCCTTCGCAGCACTTGTCTTCATTAATGAAAATATTAATATAATCTCTGTAGTTGCTTGTATGGTCTCCTTAGTTACTTGTACAGTCCTCCCTAAGTACTGATTTACCAATACCAATCTGCCAATTCTTCTCTCCTAGCCTTCTTGCTTCATTCCTACTTTCTCTGCCTCCTCATGAGTGGAAGAAATGATCCACCTCAGTGAATCCATTGATTTCTGGGGGGAGTGGATGGCTGGGTGGATGGCTGGACATCTCCCTGCAGGGAAGTTGCTCCACACAGCTGGTAACAGTGTTGTGTGCGTGCTTAGAACAGACACACCTCTGGTCACAGGCGTGGACTGTGCATCTTCAGTGATGGGAAAATGCTGCCCCACTTCTAAAAGAAAGGGTTGTACAGCTGAAAACTATGCTGAGATGTCCCTGATAGGACACCTGTAGGATTACTGTAGGATTACAACCTATCACTAGCCCTTTCTGAACTCAACTGGTTTTGGTTAGACAATATATAGATTTGCTTTTGTTTAAATTGTTAATGTTACAGTAGCTCCTAGCAGGTACACTCCTACTGTGTTAACTATAGCCGCCATACTGTCATACACCCAACTGTCATTTCCTGCCTCTTTTTCATCAACAAGTGCTTTCAAGCAAGTTTTGTCTAAGAGGTGACAGCACCTTGCCAGACAAGGCACATTTGGTAATAATGATGTTGGAGCTGAGCAGTCATTTTCCCCTTCTGCTCTGCTCAAACCAAGCTACAAACTTCAAGCCCTTGTGATCCTTGGCATAGAGCTGGACACGTCTCCACCCCTCTTATGGCCTGGCAAAGGGCTGTAGCATATGTGAGACTTACTGTGATAATGTGAGCCAATTTAGGTTACATCTTCCCCTTCTGACTGCTGACAGTGGGTAGCCAGTCCCAGGCAGCCTTCAGAGCAAAGTCTTATTTTATTCAAGCCAACACACTGAAGAGAAAAAGATGTTAAACTAATAAATAGTCTGATTTCTCAGAACTTATAATCTCTGACACCTTAAGTTGTCCCCACACTGCCTTGGGGGTTGTTGCAGGGCCTCACGCTGGGGAGATCTCTGAAATGCTCTGCGCCCAGACCATCCTCCAATGCTTGCTGCCCCACAGATCAGGAGATAACCAGCAAATTGCGAGACCGAACTAGCAATAAGACTGTGGAGAATAGTAATTAGGCTGCAGTCAGGGAAGGAGTCACGGGGAAATAACATTTCTAAAGCCATAAAATGCCATAGTGGTGTTCCCCAAAAAAGCCCCTATTGGACATGAGGAACTCTAGTCCAGACCATTGTAAGTGCAGAGCATTGGCAACCCGTTTGGATCTCATCACGTGCAGCATTCAAGAAGAAATTGTCACTTATAAATCATTCTGGGGCAACTTGCCCTCAGCCATACATGGTGTTTCACCCAGCTGGTCAAGTCTCCAGGGGTGGCTTGCAGCCACAGGCAGCACAGCAAATGGGTTGGATAAGACGTGTTACTTTCCTCTTTAATATTACTCTTTTTTTTTTTTTTTTCTTAACAGTATAGCCCTATTAGGCTGTTGAGTGCTTTCCTGACCACAGCTGACTTAGGATAATCCTGGCCTAGCAGAAAAGGCATGATGAGACTTAGCAGCTGGGAGTAAATTTAACACAAATTTAGTCTAGAAATAAATTTCAGATTACTGCTTTTTTTAAAACAATGGAAGGTGATTAATCATTATAACAAATTCCCTGGGCTTCTGGTGGGATTCCCCAAACTTGGAATATTTTCTGAATGTCTTCTTAAAACCTCTGCCTGAGTTTCAATAGAGCTTACTAGCTGGATGCTAAAAGCTTCATTTGAATTCTTTGGCCTGTATACACAGCAGTTCAGTTGAGAGTTCATAGGCACCCTTCTGGTTTCAAAATTCATGATTATTCAGTTGGTCTAAGCCCTTGTTGACTTCAGCTTATGTCTACTTGCTCATGTTTTCACTCCCAGTATGAAATCTGTCTATGCTGAGTATGAAGCCTATCGTTATTACTTATTTATTAACTCCCCATGTACCTTCTAGATTAATATCTCTGGGTAAGTATAACTCTAAAACTATTGCCAGTATTATCCTTGATAAATTCTATTTAGATATCTGAATGTTTTCTCAAATTGAGCAAGGTAAATAGAGCAAGTTGGAGCAAGTCTCCTATGTCTTATCTCTGTCTCTGTCTTTTCTAGAAGGGTGAATTTTACTTGCAGTAAGAAAAAGCTCAGACATGTTAAAGTCAGAAATTAAGGGTCAGAGTCTTTTCCCAAAGCTAATTCAGGCAAAGGTGACTAATTTTGCCCCCATACTATACAAATTCTTTTGGAAAGTATCCTCATCTGTAATAAAAATACTCTTTAGGATAGTGCTTTGCATGGTTTACTTAGATGCTCCTGAACTGGTCCATGGATGGTCCAAAGTAGGAAAGAGTTCGATACAAAACAAAAGGCTCTGTGACACCTCCTTTCTGTTCCAAGCGCAGCTAAGCAGCTTCACACTCTGAGAAGCAAACAAACAAACAAACAAACAAAACAAACAAAAACCAAAAAGCAAAAAACAGGAAACAAGGCTGACAGGGAAATAAAGAAGCTATACTATGTATCTCATTGGCTCATGGACAGATTTTCTGTCTGTGATCTGTTCCTGACAGATACTTCTCTAATCTATCCGTCAGTGTTAGAGATTTCACCTTCTCTCTCAATAACATCTTCCCCTTAGCTCCCAGCAATAAGAGATTTTTTTTCTTTATGTCTAACCTGAGTTGGCAATGCTTTCAGGGACCTGCAGAAGTCTTTTTACTTCCTTCTTGCAGCAACCTTTTATGACAACCCCCAGTCCTTTCTCTTCTCTAAACTAAGTGAACTCAGTGCTTTCAAAGGTCTTGTTCTCTAGACTTTAGGTTATTTTTGGGAGCCAGTCAACTTCTAGCTGTCTGACTCCTCCACCTTGTCACTGTTGCATGAGTAAGCATACACTCATGCTTGGGGAGGATCCTGTAGGAGACACCTCAGAGGTAGGGCTCTCTGATTTGCTAGTCACACTAGCAGAGTAGCTTTGTTGGTAGTCCAGAATTCAAGGTCCCACTGAATGTCAAGTGCAGGATACTGGCCAGGAACCTGGGCAAGGCATACCTGTAAAAAACAGTGCGCTATTTGCTCTCCCTGCAGTTTCGAAGCCCTCTCCAAGAAAAAGTTGCGCTTTTTTTCTGACTCTAAAGTTCAGACAGGGGCTCAGCTCTCCATGGGGAGCCCTGGCAATGAGAACTGAATAGGCTGTGGAGGCATCAGCGCATGTGCATCTGCTTGGAGGATGTGAAAGAGTGTGCTCTGAAGGACTGCCTCCCTCTACATCTGGAAGCCAAACATGTGGCTAGATCTGCTGGGGCTGGGCATTTGTAGCTGGTGGAGGGAGTGATCACACATTTCCTGTGCTGTGCTGTGACTAGGAACAAAGCAACCGTCCCGGCATCCCCATCTTGCTTCCAAGCAGCTGACCCCAGCAACAAGGTAGGGATTGTTCACAAGTCTGGTGTTGTGCTGTAAGGAACGCAGGTAGACGGGGTGCCCATGGAGGTTGCCTGTGATGGTCACATCTCTGCAAGGCTGGGGTCCAGCTGCCATTCCCCACACCCAGAATCATTCAAGAAATGACAAGTAATGAAAGTATTTACAGTGGGAACAGAAAAATGTATTTCTCAATTCCTGGCTGACCTGTCATTCTACTGAAAGTCATACCCACTCCTGTCTTTTCCCTCTCCTGATGCTTTGTATCACCAGGGCTAGCTGTTGCTCTGCCAAGTCTCCTTCTCTGAGCATCATAAATATTCCCATCATGGGAGCAACAAACTGCTGACAACCTTTTGCTTTCTCCTTATGGTACAGTGTGCACCTATCTGCTCTCATGAGGACAAAGATATTCTTCTAGACATGACCCTGAAAAACACCTTGGTATCTTGTAGTCTTTGCACCATATCATTAAAATAAACAATTAAACCAAACAATCCTCTCTGTATCATCAGCTGGGGAGAAAAAAGCTGCAGTGAGTTTCTCTTTGGGGATTATTGAAATAAGGGAGCCTGAGAATTGATTTATTTCCTTAAAGCCAAGACAATGCTAGTTGTTAACTCAATATAAGAGTTTAAGGCATTAAATATGTCTCTCTAAGCACTTTGCAGTTCTTCATTTCCTTACCGTGGGGAATCACTTTTCAGTATCAAGTCTAAATAGCCTGTCTTCTCTGGACAAACACTCGAGTGCATCTTCCCCATTTTAATAAAGTTTGGGTTAGAGAAGGGAAGTGAGCATCTTATTAAACAATGCATGAAAATAAGAAAGTTGCCACTTGAGCCTTGGGACTGATGTCACATTATAAATCCATTGACAGACCTCTGCTCACCAACTGGAACGGGGCAGGCTGGGCTCTTCTGAGAACAGATTTTTGCAGCAGATTAAGTATTGGTTTAGATGGAGACCATGCTGTGAAAATCCTTTGGGAATATGTTTACCTGCATTAAAAAACTGATTGCTTTTCAATTCTGAAGAAGAAGACAGGAGAAGAGGGTTGGTGATTGTATTTCTCTGCTTTATTAAAGGTTAGAAAATTGCATCTTTGTGATCTGGCCTCCTTTTCAGGGAGCAGGTTTTTTTTTTTTTTTTNCCTACCGAGCACTGTTCAGCTCTGGGTTATGGGGAGACTGCTTACTTCCATTTTTGAGAATGCCAGCTCAAATCTCTATATCGTTGCAATGAAGTTGGGAGGGTTTGGGATCCATAGAGATAGAAGAGCAGAATGAAAGATGACAACATCAGTGTCAGCAGGATGCAGGGATGCAACATGATCACTGTCTGGGCAGGTCAGCACTACAGAGTTGCTCTGAGTTGGTGGCACCAGTAACAACTGAAGTGTGACAGACAGTGGTGGGTGCTCGGGTTGGCTTTGAGGTTCTAGGAAGCAAGAACATGTTATAGACTGAGGATGGGATACGATAGGGGGAAGGCAGTATAGCAACACAATCCCAGGTAAGAATATGCCAGGGGAAGAAGAAGCTGAAACTTAACGCCATTCCTTTTTGCTCTCTCTGTGTTGCTGCCACAAGCTGACTACTGGCCTACTGATACCAGCAGTTCCCAGTCTTTGCTGTCCCACAGGCAGCAACACTGAGCAGCTAACATGTTGTAGGTCACACACTACATTGCTCTTTTTGTCAGGTGGGATGGGAATGGTGATGGCATCAGCTGCATCAGAAAGTCCCATGGGTGTTTTGAATGAACCGGGAACAGTTTTCCACTGCTCAGAAGTACATTTCATTCCTCTGTGCTGGGGAGAATCTGGAAGGAAGAAGGGCTTTGTGTGTTATCCAACAGAGGAGTGCAAGGGTGAAGCTTAATGACGTGAGCAGGACTTTGAAAGAGAGAGTCAAAATGATGAGGGGAGGGTCCACAATGATGCGTGGGAATTTGATGCTTGTGTGGGGAGATGAGGCTGGAAAAAACAGCTTTACTAGTCCTGAGGACCTTGAGAACCATGCATGATGGCAGGATCTGTAACCCCTCACAGGGGCTCATAGTCTCAGCTGTCTGTCTTAGAAAAACATGCAAACAATTAGCTGGAAATGGCAGGAAAAAAACAAGAAATGAAACAAGTTCATGAAATAACATGAACTCCAATAACAAAAAAATGGAGCATCTCTCCAGCCTGGAGGAAGACATGTAACCAGATCCTTATTGCCTGGTCAGAGGGATGAGACATGGTCAGGTAGTGAGAGAGGGATTCTTTATGGCTGGAGCCCTGAAAATAAACAAGTAGGAGTTAAGCACTACAGTTAATGTTGCAGTAGCCCTTTCATGACACAAGCACAGGATCTTTTGTGCAGGGTGCTTTGAGGTTATACACAGGATTATATAGCCATTATTAAGTCTAATAAAAAGCCCTGCCTCTGGTGAGCAGCAAGAATACCTGTTGTATTTTTCAGTGCAGACTTTGCTGAAGCTCTTTGTTCTGCAGTTTCTGGGGCAGATCCTCCGATAATGTGCATCTCAGGACTTCAGTGTCAGACAGGAGTTTTTCCTAGCAGATAATCTTCCTTCTGTACAAGCTGCCTCACTCAGTGGGGAAGGAAACTCAGCATCACAGCATGTTCTGTACATTCAGTGGAGCTAAACAGGAAGTGATTTCAATGGGATTTGCGTGGCTTTACACAGCCAGTGGATCTGGCCCCTCTCTAATAAAATCACCATATTAAAAATAGCAACAGGCCCTAGATTTCCATCAGCGGGGAAAAGGAATTGTAATCAAGCCAGGTGCATTCCTCTCAGTAGGCTCCTTTGAGGATGCCCTTGGAGACTTAATGGAGGGAGGTGAAAAAGTGCTTGACAGCAGAGATACAGAGTGATAAGTACAACGGTCTCTGCCTATGACAAGGAAAGGCTATTCCTGGCCTAGAGGCTCTCTCTTTACTTGCTTTCTTTCTATGTCCAGTAGGAATCATCTGTGGTTTCATTAATGGCCTTTCAGAACTTCAAGGGGCATTGGAGGGAGCATGGGCAATGCACTGCCATGGAGGAGGGGGCTCAGGCACACCGCTTGTCTGCTCAGTGCATTCCCATCCCTGGAGAGAACAAGCTGTTTCCTGATAAAGGCTGGGCTGGTGAGACCATGCCGTATCCATGAGCGTCACTGGCAGGGCTGTTGGAGTGCAGCCTGTTCTGGCAGAGGGTGGGTGGGGATGGCTACAAACGGGTGGGAGGCCACTAATGAGAGGAAGCACAGCAGGTGGGGAGCTGGACAACATCCTTTACCATGGCATGTCTGATAAGGTGGGTGTTTACTTCTATGGGAAGGAACAGCTTTGCAAATAAAAGATTAACTGCTGAGTGATCTTATGGTAACAGCCCTGAGCCATTGCCAATTTAGCCACCCAGTGTAAAACCAGGCAGGGAGGAAAAAGGGATCATGTTCCAGTTCCAAACACTGCTTGCAGAAGTCAGTGTGTGATCCTCACATCTCCACGGAGCTCAGTGCACTCACCATCTTGCCACTGGTCAGCATCTTCAAGAGGCTTGGGCTGGTCCACCTCACTGGAGACTCTGACAAAGGACTAGCAGGCCTGAAAGCGTGACTGGATTTTTTTCTAGCTGTGTCAGTTGGTCTCAATAAAGACATTGCCTCTCCTTGTAAGTCCTGCTTCACTGGGCAGACACACAGAGGAGGAAAGGCTGAAGGAGAAGGAAAAAAGTGGTTTTTTTAATTGACTGTTAGCTGTGTATGGGACCTTCAAGCATCTCCAAGGCATGAGAGCCAATCTTGTGTTGCAGATGTGACCAGCTAACTCCAGTCAAGAGACTGGGGCAGATGTTTGTGCTTTCCCTTGATCTGGCACAAAGCAGGCTGAATCCTACAGCTCTTTAAATGTGTTCGTATTCACTTATACAAACATGGCTAGACCCACTGTGGCTATTACCAACAACATCAATGAAAGGTCCCTCTATATTCACAATCATGAGGTCCTTACCTCCAAGGACTTTTTAAATCTTAGCTGTGAACACTGCTAGACACTAGCCCCAAACTTCCATGTGTCTCTCTTTGGAGTGTATAGCAGCTCAGGAGACAACAGCAACTTCTGGACCAGAAGTCCTGAGAGTCCTTTCAGGGAGAAGATTCTGGGACGTCTCCCCATGGTTATTCTGACTACCATCTGAAGAGATACTTGTACGGACTTTGGAAAGGAGGATCCCAATAATGTCACCATCAACAGTGGGCAAATCTCGGCAAGGCCCAGTGAACCAGTTCCAGAACTCGTCTGCTTTTTACAGCAATTACACATTAAGTTCTCTGCAGTTGAAGGAATGGCTAGTGATCTTCACCATCGTTCCCTCTCTCTGCGGGTGGCATGATGCAGTTTGTGTCTTTTGGTCTTTAATTACAGGTCTTTAAGCTTGTTAAACAGTACAGGGAAACGTCTATCCACAGTGCGTGGTCAGAGAATACTCCTAGAATAAAATTCCTTCCTGAGTTGTCTGTGTTTGGTGAGGAATGGCTGTGATGACTGAAGCAACTCTGTCTCATCTTGAGTTCCTTGTTCTTGAACTGTCAAAACCACCAGTGCCTGAGAAGCCTGGCTGGCTTTCACTTGAGGTCCTTACTGCTTTTTTCTTTAGGCTGTGCTTGGTTTGGAAGACAGCCCTGGAAAACACAGGGCTTTTGGTTCAGTAAAGGGGATGGACCTTCTCTTTCCCACCTGAAATCTGCCCATTTCTAACATCCAATACTGCTGTCCTTCACTTGAGTTTTGATGCACAAAACCTCACTAGCTGGGGAATTCCCTGGGGATTTTTTTCCTCAGCATGTGCAGAGACTCAGTGCTCTCGTGAGCAGTGTGGTGAATGCTGGTTGTAAACCACAAGGGTTAAGTGGCATGTCACATCATGGGCGGTGAGAAACTGCTGCATGTGTGTGGTCTTCCTCATTCACACTCAAGTGTTTTTCAAATAAAATAATAAGAATAATNACCTCATCTGAAATCACAGTGGTGCTTGGAAGGCAGTCCCTTTCACATCCCTGGGATTTTGTATTTTCTGAGTGCAAAATAACCTGGGGCTGCCTGTGGGTTTTCGTAAACTAAATATCCCACAAGTGTGAACAAGTGCATTCTGACAATAGCCTAAACCAACAACACAGATCAGGGCAGAGAAACAGAAAGCCTCTTAGGGGAGAGTGACATCTACAGCCTTGTTTATATGATATAATCCCCTACTGTCTAAGACTGGCCTGAGCTGAAAGCTGTAGTCCAGAACTGGACTTTTCAGAATTTATAATGGATGTTAACATGACTTGGATCACAGACTCACTCCAGAGCTCCAACTAGAAGAGCAGTCATATTTTTGCTAGGTGTTGCACAAACATATAGGAAGAGTCAGGACCTGTTCCAAAGACCTTGCAGTGAGAGTGAGTGCACAGGAGAAGGGAAGTCTTCTTAGCCCCAATATTTGCAAAAGGAGCTGGGAAAGGATAAGTGACTTGCCCAAGGTCATGCAGGGATTTTTTGGCACATCAGCAAACTGAACCCAGCCCTCTTATGTCCCAGTCTAACACTTTAAGCACAAAAACATCATTTTTCCAGAAGGAGCAGCTGTCAGATTAAAAAGCAAAACTTTTGTTTTGTTTTTATTCTCTTTTTCCCCTTTTCTTCCCATATTTGATGTACAGGAAAGAACAAATTAGCTCATTTAAAAACAACTGGAATTTTCACCCCAACTTGAGCATATTTTTCCAGATTCAAAGCCATTTGCTCAATATTTTTGTTTCTTAATCTTATTTTCTATGAACATGAGACTCTCTTCCTCCCAGAACCGCCTGTGCCTACGAGGGCCAAACCACCACTTGAAAGGCTATTCCTAAAACATCTGGGGCATGTCCAGAGCTGGGGAACACTGAAAAACTTGCAGACAACCTTGGCCTCTCACCCTTTGTTGGCATATCAAGGCAAACGGGAGAAAATGTTCCAGAAAAAAAGTTTAGATTGCAGATGGGTGATAGAGAGACCTTTGAATAACCTCAGGACTTTGGTGGCTTCAAGAAAATGGAAGCTGACTCCAAAACCATTTCTGGTGTGGGGTTTGGTTTGGCAAAAACAAAGTCTGATTGATGAGGTTTGGCCAAACGAAGCCTCCAGTTTTGTAGCCAATCTCTGCTTCAAGCGATCGTCAGTTCTTGGGTGTGCTTCCACGCATTTGAATTTCCTCACTGCTTGGAGACTCCAGGAAAAACAGAAATAGCCAGCAGGTCCTTCTGTGAGCACGCGGAATCAAAATACAAAGTTAAGAGCAGTGCAGTTTTTTCTACTTGTGTGCTGCCATGGTATCAGATCAATGAATGTTGTACTGAACAGAGTGCTTGCACTTGGTTCTTAACATGGAAACAGAGAGCAGTGAAAGTCATCTTTATTCTCTCCTCATGGTTTATCCTGGACTTTCTAAGACACCTTTTCGTTTTTGGGATGTGTGTACTGTTGGAAGGGATGATGCTTACCGGGAAAAGTGAGACTTGTTTTGTGACTTCCTTGGAGATTTATGCTCTGGATCTGTTCACCAAGGACACACATCACATCCTAAATCCACACAGACAGACCTCTGCAGTTTCAGTTTCTGGCCTGTTTGCTCTGTGCCTTTGTGCTGAGATTGGTAACCAAGGCATCAGTTGTGCTGACAAGCTGTTGTCAATGAAGAAAACACATGGCTTTTTCTGGCCCACATGAAGGATCTGTTGGTTGTAACCCACATGAGTCATTGTGCTGGATAAGATCTTCACCCCTCAGACAATTTGTGCTTAAATACTGAAATAGCTGGGATTGTAAAAATGGCTCTGAAAAGCCCCAGATCTTATGTGAGGTGTGTTTGCCCTGGAGTCAACACCGCCAAGGAGGGCCATGAGAAAACTTTTCAGAAGTCTCTGTTGAAGCCAGGCAGGAGAGAGTGGAAGGATCAAGATGTCTTAGTGCTGGCGAAGCTTCCTGCAGGGTTCCTGCTGTCCTCCTGGTGGGGCACAGAAGCACCATTATGCATTTAGCTTCCACAGTATGAGCAATCTTCAGTACTTCCTCCATTTTAAGGTCCTTTCCAGGTACCGATGATCTACATTTCAAGTCATCCTAGGATTTTTTATCTTGAGGTCCATTCATCAGGGATCTGAGTCCCATTCTATGTCTTCAGATTCTCTCAGTACCTGAAATGTGCATTTTTTGCAGAATTTCATCTTGCTAGTGAAGTTATGAGTTTGGGTTTTGCCTTTCTGTTGATAATTACAAAGAAACGGACTCATGGAAATCTGTCGAGCACAAAGTTTCAGAACTCAGCATTGCTCTTTACTTTCAATGATGAAACACCAGCAACAGCTTAACATTTCTATGAGAATGAACTTCCTGAACAGTGTATTTCCTGGCAGTTCCTGACCCCATTCAAAGTCTTCCTCTGCTTATTTATCTGTTGTTAGTCTCCTGTGGTTTCTTTTCTGGACTTGGCTTGTCTCACCCTGTCTACCATTTCTCCCTTCTGACACGGCTCAGTGAAGTTTCTCCTTCCACTCCTGCCATGTGCACCTTTCCTATGACCTGGCACCTTCTTCTCTCTTTCCATTGCTCCAAACCCTTCTTCTGCAAGTAAGTAAAAAATCAGGCTTTTCTGGTTGTAATCACCTCCTTAGCATATTCATTGTCATCGTTAAATTTAAATGCTCCTAGTTGTTCCCATGATGGATGCTTCTTGGCTAAGGTTAGTAAACACCGATAAAGAAGCATTCACAGCACAGCAGTTCTGTATAAACTTTGTTGTAACTTCACAAACTCAACAAGAATCCATGAGCATGCATTGGCTTTCCAGAGAGCATAGTCCAGCATGAGGACTATGCCATGTGCATGTGCAGGAGGATGTATGCTGAGTCAGCCCATGCTCCAGCCATAACCAGGTGCTTGAGGCATATGGAGAATTTGGTTTTGGGGTTCTCCTTGCCCTGTGCTGGGTAACTGGATCTAGTACTCCAGCCAGTTCCCTCACAGCATGTTCACTTCAGCCCTGTCCTCCTAGCTCCTGCCTTACCTCCACAACCCTTCCTTTGTCTTCCCTTGTTGATCATTACCTACCTCACTCCTTGCTTCTCTCTGGAGCATCACTGCTGACTGTGCTGATGTGGGAGCCTCCTTATCCCCCATTCATGGCTATTCTTTATCTGCTTACACCAGACACTCTATGGGAGCAGGGCTTGTCTCTGCCTTTAGTTTTGAGTACTGCCTGGAAAAATGAGATTCTTTTGTTTATTGCCTGCACATAAGTCCTATAATAAACATGCAAGTGAGGACTGAAAATCACATTAAAAAAAAATCACATAAAATAAATGGATCAGTGGATTCCCAAATTCCAATGAGATAAGCAGATGCTGCTTTAAACAGAGACAATATTTTGCATTAGCTGCAACCCTGAAAGTAGCAACCCAGGTCCAAGCAGAGACTTCACAGGTGTCTGCTTCTTTTGTCAGACTCTGTTCTTTCCCTCTGCCTAAGTTTTAAAGCTTTCAGAACAGGATTGTTTGAGGTTTTCCTTTGCCAACTCGTCTGCAGCCAGAAAGTCAGTGGGAGACAGAGAGACCCATAAAAGGTAATAGCTAAATAAGTAACATGCAGAAATTCCTCACACTCACCTCTGTATTGGCAAGGGAAGATGCAGCTGACAAGGATTAGCTGAACATGAGTTTAGAGGGAGGCTGGATGTAAAGGCCTCTAGACCTCTTTTAACCCTAAAAGCTTTGGAAGTAATTAACAAAAACAAAACAAAACAAAACAAAACAACAACAACAACAAAACCTAATTCAGTTGATCTATCCCTTTGAGTTTTGTTGGCTTTTTCACATGAGGACTTGTTATTGTTGTTTTTTTCTGCTCCCAGGAGAAAATTTCTAGGTGATAACTAACAATACCGTGAAAATCTTGTTGACTCTTGTCCTTTTCTAATAGCCTCACTGGGCTTCTTTCTACGATGTTATATCACTCATTGCAGTGTGCAGGAAACAGAAAAAAAGAAAATATTTTTTCATAGTGTCTGCCTTTGGGCCAGGTGAAACTAAGTCACATGAACCTGCAGAGCAAAAGAAAGAGATAGGGTGGAAAACAACCCCCTGCTCTCTTCTCTTCCTCCTTGCAGTAGGGGGAGAAAAAGATTTGTTTCCTTGTGGAAGATTTCTCAGATGTTTCCTTCTCAGGAGTGAACTGGGGCTTAGGAAAAACTTAATTCGCTTCCCCAGATCAGCTGCAATTCTCTAGCGCACCTTTGTCCACTTGAGCCTGGGGTAACTTGGCTCTTCAGTCTTCTATCACGTGTGTAGTTCAGGCCCTATCCTCTCTAGGTAGAATGGGATAATTTCAGTTATTAAATTCATGCACACCAGGATCCAGCAAACTCCCCTGTCTTCTCCAATTCCGGTACATCTTCCAGAACCAAGTACTGCTTTAACCCTTCCTATCCTTCCTAGCAGTCTGTGCTGCACCTGCTGAAAACGGAGGCCTTGGTTGCATAAAGTCCCTCTCTATACGCAGACAGCTCTGCTTGAATGGTTATCTTTATTGCAGCCAATAGATGAAGAATAAAGTGCTGTTCTCTGCTCTGCTAAATGTAGGAGTCTTTCTGTCATCTTGCCAAGCCTGGAGAAAAAAAAAAAAAAAGCTGAGTTCCGCAACATAATGGGACAAATTATGTTTATTTGGGAATTCTGGATTCCCTGGGGCAAATGACCTCTTCTTTCTCATTTCACCCAGATTTAAAATGGAATCAACACTCCCTATCCACATAGAACAGACATGTATGATTCCACAGCAGAGAGGAGGAGTTTGTGCCTGTATAAATATGTAGATTCAAAACTATTCCCAAATACTCTAAGGAACCTGTTTGAGGATATACAAGTGGCCACATTAGGCACTGGTCAAAGTTGTCAAGATTCTGTTTTTGGAAAGGTGATACCCTCTTCAGCAGCCACCCATGCTGTAGGCTTACAAAGTGTCTAAAATAGCCAATGACTCAGGTATCCTAGTGAGGACATTGCATCCATGACATTCACAGGGGGCTGATGTTGATCAGTCTTTCACATTGAGAAACCTCCCAGTGTCCCAGGTGGCCTACACAGAAGAAAAGCAGGCAATTTTTGCAGTCTAAAGCACTAGACTTTACATCTTGTATGCTTTAGGAAAATTATAAGGGAGTCACTGCCCCATGCTGGAGCATACACAACCTGTATGATGGGCTGGATTAGGAAAAAAAATATTTTCTGCTGTTAGTCTTGTACTGGGAAGCTTATCCCTTGCCTTGAATCATCTGGTCTGCAACACTCATAAAGTGAAGCTATCAGAAGAGATAGGCTGTCAGTAGGTCCTGCTGTAGCAATTTCTTTGTCTGTCTTGGAGCGGAGGAACCTGGAGCATCAAAGTGTCCACCTTAATACATTTCAGAAGGGTGCAGAGCCTGAGAAATTCTGAAAAGCAATGACATGATTAGCAAGTTTCCAAGAATTATCTCATAGTAATTCCCCCACACATGCAGACTGCTCTCTGATTACATGACTAAATGACATAAATTAAAACCATCTTTTTCCAATATGTCTAGTCATACTGGTGCTTTCAACCTATGGAGGGTAATCACCCATTAGTCCAGCCAAACTGCAGTTCAAAAGAATTACTCTCGACTTGTTTGTTCTTTCTTTGTTTTGATAAGGTGATCAGTGTCATTGTGCTTAGTTATGTTCCCCTTGTTTGTCCTATTAAAACTGTTTGAACTGATGGTTGAGCATGTAAGTTTGAGCTGATGCCTACTAAAATGGGCTGGGAACAGCCACAGAATGAAAGCTATCTGATCACTGACCAGCACTTGTGTTAAGCAAGCAGTGTTACTTTGTGATATAGCAAGGATGAAGGTAAGGATTGAAACTTCACTTGCTCTTACTGTTTCCTTTATTCAAATCTGGACTTTGGTCTAGAGCAGCATGGATACATCCTTGACTGTTCCCTTGGGGAGTGTCAGCCCACTAGATGGGAAACTTTCTGGGAAAAGTGTCATTTGCTAGCAGACCTATGAAGGATATGAAGGATTGAATCAGCATCTCTCTGTGAAAATATGAACTGTCAGTAATACGTGTGTTTTGTGGAGAAACAGACAGACTCGAATCTTTTAGTTGTCCACATTTTGCTTGTGTAGATGGTGCAACTAGCCCATCACAGATACAATAACACTATTGTAAACAAAATAAGGCAAGATTTGTAGGGAGAGATGACATCCCAGGTAAGAGCAAATGGTAAGAAGTGGACAAAGACAAGGGATTTCTTGAGCCTGAAAGTGAAGAAGCAACCTTCCAGACAATAAAGATGGGGGAAACTTGCTTTGCAGCTTGAACTGAATTGTGTTAATCAGCTTGATATTTAGTGAAGAAAAGGTTTTTAGCACCTGTGGAACAGAAAGATACACTAGCAAAAGTGGTAAGTTCAATAATTTCCGTGAGGTAGAAAAACATATAACAAGTGTTTTGGCTATAGTGTAGGGAAAATTGTGACATAAACCCAGCATCTCTATTGTGCTGTGATTTTTATGTTGGAATAGGGTTAGGAATTTGACAGCCCAAGCTCATCTTTTGAAGATGTTTTGTGGAACGCCTTTGAAGATCAAGACTAAGAAGTCAAACAGAGAGAGTTTATATTGTGAGAAAAGTTCTCCCACTGGGTGTTTCTGTCTTTCGCAGTGTCTGTGTGGAAATGTTGTGGCGCGCAGTGGTTGATGGGTTTCACCCACATACTTTTCATGAGGGCATTTGGTGCTTTGGATAGAATAGATCACGTTCTGGAATGACTACATGTAGGATGCAAACCTTTGATGTTTCTTTTGGATGGGAATGGGGCTCTTATTCTATTGGGTATGTACATGTGTCAGCAAGTTTTAAATCTATTGCTTTGGCATGTTCCTGCTCCACTTGGGATATGTTTACCATGAGAAATTTTTCTTCTAATAACAAATTTGGTGAAGCAAGGGCGATTCAGAAAGTTGAAAGAGAGACTTTGAGGACAGTTTCTCTCAAATGATCGTCTGCTAGCAAAGGCTATAGTTTCATGATGTTCTGGACAGATTCCAATCTAGTGTGAAATGTGACAGCTAATGTGCTGTTAATAGGGTTTTTCTTTTTATGTTGTAGTGAGTTTTACATATGTTCTTCAGGAGGCTCATTTACATCTGTGATCTCTGTCTCTGGAGGAATTGCCTTGTTTGCTGAAAGTTTTGGGGCTGGTACTGGGGTTATCAAGAATATTCTCTTCACTGCCAATCTGATAGTGTCTGGAGGTTTGGCTGCATATTGCACATTTCAGGGAGNCAGCCCAGACAGAAGGGTATTATTGAACATTTGCACTCCACAGCTCTCTTGAGAACACGGGTCAAGGTCCACAATATCAGCTTTGCCTCACATGTAACAAGAAACACTTGCTCCCCTCAGAGAGGCTTCAGTCACTAGTTTCTCTGTCCACAAGGCTGCACTTGTGCAACAACAAAAAAAGGGACCTTCAAATTAATTCATTAAACAGTCATGAACAAAGCCTTAGTAGTAAATCAGTCTTGGTAAGAAAGCCATCTTGTGTTGAATGCACCTGTCATGGTCTACAGACCTGCCATACACAGTCAGCCAAATCACTCCCTCTGGTAGGCACCGGTCCCAAGGCATGTCATAAATACTACTCAGGTAAAAGCTACTTGGAAAATGCAGCTGTGGACAGCTCCAGTGAGGCTGGACCAATAGCACAGCTGGTCAAAAAGGGTGGAGAAGAGGGAAAAGCTGGCAAATATCTGCCTTCAATTTAGTTTCTGTCTAATGTTGTGAATTTATGCTTGTCAAAATGGTTTGACAGCCTCTTGGCAATACCTGCTGATGTTACATGTACATTTACTTGCAGCAATCACAGTACTAAATACCCAGCATTTCACCCACAGGGAAAGAAAGGAAATGCACTGTTGTGAGAGTTGCATGAAACGGACATGCAAGGCAGAAACTGCAAACCATTGTTCTCAGTCTTTTCAGCTTTGTAGGCACTGAAACGATCTGTTGTGCTAAACGATAGATTTGTCTTCTTTTGTGTTGTTAAAGAAAATGCTTAATAGTGCATAAGTCCCAAAAGCTGTAGAAACTCAGTTCTGGAGCTAAAACTTTCTTAAGTGAACTCAAATAAATTCCAGAAGTTTACTCTAAAAAGATGACTGTTGTGAAATGACAATGTCATGACCAAAAACCATTTGTGATTTATCAACTTCATGGTGATTTTCATTTCTTTTCACCTGGTGGCTGTACTTGTGGACAACTTGCATCTGGAACGTCTGGACCAGTGACAGGTACCAGTCAGCAAAGGTCCCTCAAAGCAATAAACGTCTCTCATTTCCATTTGTTTCCATCATTTTGTTCTTCTACAAGTGATTCTAGAGCTTAGATCTGGCTGTGCAATCCAGAGGATATTTGTCCCTTATAAAATAATTCCTGAGTGATTATTTCCTTCCTATTGAAAATCAGGTTGAATTGCTGTCAAATTTACTGGTGGCTGTGGTGCTGGGAACAAAAGATGTTTCTGTAAAGGGCACTGAAACTGAAATAACTGTATGGGTGAGTGGGGGTGTAGCTGAGACCTATGGGTATTTCTTTGTGAATGATATTAAAAGAGACACACTGGATGAAGAGCCTGCATGGAAAAATCTTTTCCTGTTTTAGTAACTCTGAAAGAGCAACAAGGAAGCAATTTCAGATATCTATTGCGGTTGTATTTGCATTTCACAAAATGTGTTTTCTCTTGTATATCTTACCTGTCCTAGTGGTTCAAATTAGGACATTTTATTTGATACACTTCATTGCTGATTTGTAAGTCAGGTTCATTTTCTGGTTTCTATGCTGTCTATTTTAGAGTATAAACATACACGTTTTTCTTCTCTGTCTCAAAACAATGCGTTCCAGAGAGAATACACAGCTGACAGCCTCAAACACTCAAAAAACATGCAGCATTACTCCAAAATCACTATGTTGGCTTAAATTCACAACATGTTAATATTAAATATAATAATAATGAAGACTTTTGTTTTAAGTATGTAATCTGAGTTTTGAATCATTAAATTGCCCCAAGGCCACGTACTTCCAAAAGTTTCTCTCTAAGAACTAAAATGTAGAGGGTTCTTTTACCTGTATTTCTCTCTTAACTGATTATTTCCAGGAAATTACTTTTTTTTTTTCTTTTTTTCTTTAACAAGGCCTCAATATTGCAAATAGTCATGAAGGAATGATAAGAATTGATAACATTGACTTTGCATTCAGTGTATGTATCCCTTACTCTTGTCTGGGTGAATTTTGGAGTTTCTAGTCTGGCATTTTCCCCNCATTACAAATGATATCCTGGGCCTAATACAGCTGCAGAATCTAACTGAAAGACCCTGTATTAAGTAATAATAAGCTCGAGAAGGGTCAGCTTCAGTATCCATCATTGAAAGGACGTTGTTGTCCATTAAAAGCCACAGAAGTGACTTGTGCTGCCTCACGAGAAAATGAAATTACAGCATGGTGAAGTGTCCCCAAGTGTGGTTATTTCTAGGGTTCTTCTCCAGATGCTAGACTGATTCTTCCCTCGGTTCCTGAGCCTCTCCTGCCTCCTCTCTGCTTTTTCCTGCTGGACTTGCACTTTCCTGCCTCTCATCGCTCTGGCCTACTTTGCCCAAGGCTTCTTCAGCCATCAGTGGGAAATGACATATTCAACTGCAAGGACAGATTCCTCTAGTCCTGAACTGGCTCCAAAAATGCAACACAAGTGTGAAAACCTTTATCCACAGGCTGAGGTATCTTGTGAGAATAAGCTACAGCCAATTCACTGTAATTGTCAGCCATACCTTTTTGCTACTTCTTGTCTTAAGGACAGTAAAACAAAATAGAGGCTTGAATCCAGGGAGCTTTTTTCTTGACATAACGGCATGAGAAATGTAAGGAAGCGTGGTCTGTACACTCACACCTTGCTTATCTCTATCACACCAAGATGGTGTAAGCTGTTTCCTGGATGTGATGCACAGACAGATCACAGGAAAGGAATGAATGTGGCATATCTTGTGGTTACAGACTTGAGAAAATANAAGGCCTCAATATTGCAAATAGTCATGAAGGAATGATAAGAATTGATAACATTGACTTTGCATTCAGTGTATGTATCCCTTACTCTTGTCTGGGTGAATTTTGGAGTTTCTAGTCTGGCATTTTCCCCTTGTGTCTTCGGAAACGCAGCATGTGAAATCTTTTTATAAATGGATTAACACAACATCCTCCCTGACTCTAAGAATCATTAATAATTTTAGTGTTTTTTGGTTTGTTTGCTTTTTTTCTTAAGGAAATATGCAAATTCTTACCATTACAAATGATATCCTGGGCCTAATACAGCTGCAGAANAGGAAGCGTGGTCTGTACACTCACACCTTGCTTATCTCTATCACACCAAGATGGTGTAAGCTGTTTCCTGGATGTGATGCACAGACAGATCACAGGAAAGGAATGAATGTGGCATATCTTGTGGTTACAGACTTGAGAAAATAAAAAAAACAGGAGCTGCTTCAAACCACAATAATGAAGATTCCTACAAAGATGCAAAGCGATCATGGAAAATAAGGTGTGGAGGGACTATAATAAGCTATCTAATCCACCCTGGTGCCCTTGGTACATTGTGATGCCTCAGGAAATTCAGGTTAGAGATATGGCTGTGAGGGCATTCAGAAACTAAATTTCCTCCAAGTGCAAGAGAAGGCACTCATATTCAGTGTTTCATTTTTGTTCAGTGCAGAGATGGATGGGGAGTTTGCACACAGTCTCACATGTCTCCTGAAATTCTCAGGAAATGAATCTCCCATCTGATCAAGAAAATGAGACTTTGCATCATCATGAGGAACAACCTCTAACCTGGTGGCTCTATCATTTACGTCTCAAGCAGAAGTGGGTCTCCACAGGAAGACAGAGATAGTGAGGGTGATTTCTCTGCCCTCTGGTGTAGCCAGAAAAGTACTGGCTCTTGGACAGGACTGTTAGATGAATGACCTCTCTGACTACAGGGGATAAAAAAGTGGAAGGAGAAGGCAGAGTTAAACATGGCTACTAGCTTAGAAAAAGCAGTGACTGGTTAAATTTGCAAGAAAGGTTCTGTAGCAGGAGTGACTGCTATACATAGAACACTGCACTGCTGCAGTTGCTATAAGGCAGTGGAGAAGTTGCATGCAATTCATTTGGGAGGAAAAAAGAAAGTATGATGCCATTCCCAGAGGTAAAGCAGAAGGAAAAGCCTGCAGGACTCCAGGTGCAAAGTCTCACCTTGCTAGTCCTAGGTGCTGAGAATGTTTTCAGACATAACTCAGTCAGAGTAAACCTTGAATTGTTCTAGGAATTTTCCTTGGTTTTGTTAGAAATTTTAGTTAATCCGTTGTCCACTATTGGTATCACAGACCCATTGTTTTTAAGCAGATCCTTCTACTTCTTTATGTAATTACGTGTAATCTCCTTGGGACAAAATGTTGTATGTAATTCATTAATATTACATACAGATTATATTCTGTATATTGCTATTATTCTCTCCCTGGTACGAAGGCATAAACTAGAACATGAAGATGTACCTATATCAGATCAGCATTGTCCTAAATGCTTGCTATTGGCATCACCCGCTGACAAACATACTTTCCAAACTTTTCTCTTTTTACCCAAAAAGACTCTGCTGAAATCTGCTTTTCATTTCTTCTTAGGGAGAGAAATTTAAGCCCAGTGCTAAGGATGCTTGAGTTTACTCAATCTCCCTCAAGAAAAAAGTTTCATTGAGAATATTGTATGCNTCCTTGTTGGAGAAGAAGCATCACTGATCCTATGACTGCTTATGCATCCCTGAAGAATATATCAAAGTAAGGTTCCTTTTCTGTCCCAAATTTCACACAGATCAGATAGATGGAAAAACAAAGGGAAAACAACAACAACAACAAATCCTCAGATAACTCTCTCTTAGAAAGGCCAAAGGAAATAATACTGAGAATATTTTGGATTTTTTTTACTGATGAGTGGTTTCATATTTGTGGCTGAGGACAGTATATGCACAGGTAACTCTCTGTGCTGCCATTCCACAGAGGTTTTTTTCTCTCTCTCCCTCTCATTTCATAGTAATCCCATTTCTTCACCCTCTGACTCTCCTGTTAAGTGGATGGAAGGTGAAAGACTGTATGGGAAATATCCATGTTATGAAAATGACCGTTATAATTAGTACTGTTTTATTCACTTTCTGATAGTCTCAGCAGAGGGACCAGTCACAGGTAGTCATTGTCTTTGAAAAATGGCTCATCCAGGTTAAGTTAGGGGCATATTATAAGGCAGTATTATGGAGGCATTCCAAATTTCTGTTACATCAGATGAGTAAAGGCTTTGAGGAGTTTGGCAACATGTAATAATGCTATTTGGTTAAGTGTGGAAAAAGTCACAAATGCTACGTTCAAAGCAGATGTCAGAGAAAGAGCCGTCTCAGCTACATTTGCCGTAAATGTACTGGGTGCTGGGATGGTACACAAATGTATCATCTGTCTCTCCATTCCACAAAAACTACTTGGATGAACCCCAACCCAAAAATTAACTGCACGGAGCTGGAGACCATTATCAACTCCAGGTGCATGAGATCATTCTGCCCTTTTACCTTCAAACCACTCTGTCTCCTTGTTCTTTCCTAGCACTTTTTTATTTCTAAACCAGCCACCAAGAGATTAGAAATAAATGGTATGCAAAAGATGACCTTTGGAAATGAAGGACCTTTATGAAATGAATGCCTCCAGTTCTTTTCTGACAAGGCATCTACCCTCCAATGTGGTTACAGACTGTATTGTCAGTTTCTAGCATAGAAGCTGACAGCAGTGTCAGGGAGCATTCCTTGGGGTCATGTACTTTGCAACAGCAAATACCTCATGCCTCAAACAAAACCAGGATAAATCCTAAACCCAGCTCTTTTACTTTTATTCCTGCAACCTGATGACTAGACAGGAGAAGCAGTAACTTGAGAGAGCAGCCTGGCCTGGACTGCAGCATCCTGTAAGGGTGGATGTGCTGCAGTATCCAAGCTCTCAAAATCAGTAGAGGATGAGCTTTTAGGGTCAATACCGCTGAAGGTGCAAAGGGATCACTATCAACTCTTTCTTGTACAGTCTCTGGGTAATAAGAGATCAGCCAGCTAATCTGTGTGAGCATGAGGTTCATGCATTGCTCAGTTCTTTTCAGTAAAGAAAATGTCTTGACTCTAGTTCTAATATTGCATAAGCAATGGTGATCCATTAACTTTTCAGATCAGCTGGTGGCTTTGACCATCTCAGTTCCAGAAAGAACTGCAGAAAAATATCAAGCTAAGGTTGTTTAATCTTTATGCAAAGAAATTCACTGCTCTATGATGTCTCTGCTCCTCCTCCCCAAGACAGTCAGAAAGCACTTTGTAGTGGTCATAAATAGAGTGTATTGCTTTTAGGGGCAAAGTTGTTCCTCATTCTCTCTTGAGCACAATGGAAATCAGATAAATCAACTGATAACGCTTCTTTAATCTTTCCTCCCCACCATCCAGACAGATGCAAAGCTGAGTGAGAGGATATCTTTTTTAATGCTCAGGATTTATTGGTCCTACAAACTCAGGACACACATTGAAATTCTGAAGAACAGCTGCTCATGCAGTACGTTTTGATAAAGCACATATTAAACTCAGTATTCTGTTTTACCAATACTTCCTCTTTCAAGCAGCACTAAAGAACGAAAAGGTGTACTTCATAATCACCATTTGCTGAAAAAAAAAAAAAAAAAAAAGGAAAAAGTAATTACTTGCCTTAGGGCAACTGGAGCTCTTTGCGACGTATCGCTTTGATGCACAGACACACCAGGCACTCAACACGTAATGTTAAGGCCATCGGTATTTGTTGGGGCTGTACCTGACTGCTCCCACACTACTGCCTGCGAGGCATGAGCAGGGCGATGCGAGGCCCTGCAGCTCCTCTGCTGCTGCAGANCCAAATTATTTATTTTTCTCTAAACTGGAGACACGGGGAAAAACAAGTTCCTTGTTGGAGAAGAAGCATCACTGATCCTATGACTGCTTATGCATCCCTGAAGAATATATCAAAGTAAGGTTCCTTTTCTGTCCCAAATTTCACACAGATCAGATAGATGGAAAAACAAAGGGAAAACAACAACAACAACAACAAATCCTCAGATAACTCTCTCTTAGAAAGGCCAAAGGAAATAATACTGAGAATATTTTGGATTTTTTTTACTGATGAGTGGTTTCATATTTGTGGCTGAGGACAGTATATGCACAGGTAACTCTCTGTGCTGCCATTCCACAGAGGTTTTTTTCTCTCTCTCCCTCTCATTTCATAGTAATCCCATTTCTTCACCCTCTGACTCTCCTGTTAAGTGGATGGAAGGTGAAAGACTGTATGGGAAATATCCATGTTATGAAAATGACCGTTATAATTAGTACTGTTTTATTCACTTTCTGATAGTCTCAGCAGAGGGACCAGTCACAGGTAGTCATTGTCTTTGAAAAATGGCTCATCCAGGTTAAGTTAGGGGCATATTATAAGGCAGTATTATGGAGGCATTCCAAATTTCTGTTACATCAGATGAGTAAAGGCTTTGAGGAGTTTGGCAACATGTAATAATGCTATTTGGTTAAGTGTGGAAAAAGTCACAAATGCTACGTTCAAAGCAGATGTCAGAGAAAGAGCCGTCTCAGCTACATTTGCCGTAAATGTACTGGGTGCTGGGATGGTACACAAATGTATCATCTGTCTCTCCATTCCACAAAAACTACTTGGATGAACCCCAACCCAAAAATTAACTGCACGGAGCTGGAGACCATTATCAACTCCAGGTGCATGAGATCATTCTGCCCTTTTACCTTCAAACCACTCTGTCTCCTTGTTCTTTCCTAGCACTTTTTTATTTCTAAACCAGCCACCAAGAGATTAGAAATAAATGGTATGCAAAAGATGACCTTTGGAAATGAAGGACCTTTATGAAATGAATGCCTCCAGTTCTTTTCTGACAAGGCATCTACCCTCCAATGTGGTTACAGACTGTATTGTCAGTTTCTAGCATAGAAGCTGACAGCAGTGTCAGGGAGCATTCCTTGGGGTCATGTACTTTGCAACAGCAAATACCTCATGCCTCAAACAAAACCAGGATAAATCCTAAACCCAGCTCTTTTACTTTTATTCCTGCAACCTGATGACTAG
>VXAL01002572.1:34968-45937 GCA_013399475.1 Chauna torquata
AAACACCATTTTCTCAAAAAAAAAAAAAAAAAAAAGGAAAAAGCAGACACATTCCATCCTCATGTTTTATTCTGTAGTTGTTGGAATGAAAACATGTCTTCAAACTGACTATGAACAAAATACTTCTGGTTTTATGTTCTGGAAGGGCCAAATACTACTACACACATCCCTCCCTTAGGCAGGTTTTAAGCTGAGGACACTGAGTAGCAAGCATTTGGGAATGTGTTGAGATTCTTCAATCAGAAAGAGGAACAGCTGACTCTCAGAAAACGTAGCTGGTTTGCTTGGGCTTTTGAAGTATGTTTGCTGACCAAGAAGAGCAGACACTCTTGGTGAAATCCTTAGAGGATATAACTCAGAATAGTTCCACTGGCTTAAATGGATCTGGTCCTTTTACTAAATTGGGATCGGTTCTTTAGGATGTAAAAACTCCATGCAGAGCCTTCAACATCCACTTCTTACGTAGCCCACATTAGTAATGACATAAAGTTACCACTTGATGGCTCTTTATTAGTTTATATGTATGAAATGAGTTAATGGGTCCCAAACAGTCCCTCACAGTGAATGCAGAGCTCATCTACAGACTCACCAGAAGTGAAAGGATTGTGAAGCAGTGACAACAGAGCCACTCAGAAGGCTGATTCTCCTCTTCCTCACTGGACCAGAGCACCATGTTGCAATCTGTTACTGCCCAATATGTGGATTTCCCTTTCTGGAGCTGTCTGCCACAAATTTTTCAGCATTAAAACCAGATGCAAACCAAACCACCAACAACAGAAGTTTGATAGCTTCTTTGACTTTTGTACACCAAATTCCAGAAGTGGGGGAGGAGCCAGAGGGAAAAAGAGCACTGGAAAAAAATACCCCTATGAAGAAATTACAGCATCAAAATGTAATTCCCTTGTTCGTGTTTTTTCTTAGAAAGCAGTTCAGTTCCATCTGGCTGCAGGCCTGCAGCCAATGCTTGCCTCAGAAGAACTGAGACATTCAAACACAAATAAATTAATAAATGAAGGAATAATGTACCAAGCAGCTCCTGCACCCATCTCTAGAGCGGGGACAAGGGAGAGCTCTCAAAGCTGATATTGTTCTGAGCTAGCTTTGTACCCCCATGGAAACATTAATCTTGCTTAGGCTGATGGGGTTTCAAATAGAGCCGTGTTACACATGCGTTGAAGGGGAGTGGAGGCAAAGGGAGAGGATCGGTCGGATGACACTGAACAAGGAAGGTTTTGTTCTCAGCAATGGGTCACTGGAGCAACATAGATGGGGAGATGCATGCTTCTTGTGGTGATGATTATTTATTTATTTGCCTCACTTACCAGCTCTAAACAATGGTATGCTATTCAATTGTGGGCTGGGAAATTGCAAAGAGTTAGTGAAAAGGAGTCTTGCATCATTGGCAAAATCTCCAAACACTATTTTCTCTAAAAAAAGTATAATAAGAAGAAATGGAAAAGTAAAATAAAGGGAGGTGTTTATTTATTTCTAGCATTAATTTCAATGTTCTAAGTTGCCAAAGGAACACGAAGCTTATGCAGAACCAGTCACTGCTGCTGTGTCCTAGAAAAGAGTTCTGGCCACAGCCGTAAGCAATGGCTAGGGATTTTAATTGCCTCTGGTTGATGGATCCTGACATGAAACTCCTTAAAATTTCTTGTTACACCTGCTGTGCTGTGATGTGGGCTTTTGCTTCATGCTGGGAGGGAGAAAATCCAAAGCACAAGCCATTGGAGCCACCATTCCAACAGAGCTTCGACTTTTGTTCTGAAGATCTCTGAGCAAGGAAGTAAATTGAAAACTGTCTCCTCAAATTTCCTATGTCAGTCAGCCTTAATAGGAACTCTCTCTGTCTCATGGTCATAGGACCATGGTTGAAGCAAAAGCTGATACATAGCTTAGTGAGGAAAGAGGCCCTAATGAACTATAAATCTTGGCAATAATTCGGAGGACATCCATGCGGTAATGTAGGCAGAAAGGGATGAGATTAAAAAATATGGTCTGATGGTGTTCTGGAGGTTAAAACATTGCCCCAGAAAGACTGAGTTACACCCCAAGCTTCCTATGTGAACTGGGCTGAGTCCTGTAGCTTATTTCATCCGGGGTTTCACCTGTATGAATCAGTCGTTGTGTCCTTATATGGTCCAGAGTCTAAGGTTTCTGAACTGGTTTGAAATCGCAAAGGTGAGGCCCTGTTACTATTACAAGGAAACAGTGAAAAATTGGCTGTATAAAGCCAACCTCTAGTTCCATAGAGATCAGCTTTCTTTCTGAGTAAAGAAGACACAATTTCTTAGTATGACACAATAATGATGCAATAGTGAAGTACTCTTTCCACTAAAGAATTTCCCACCTCCCTTCTTGAGTGGAGACATAGTTAGAAAGTATTGTAACTTTTTCTCCTTGTTCTTTGCCCCCTCAGAGTTGGCAGAAACAAAGAGAGAGAGAAAATGACAAGTCAGATTAGGAGAGGGAGCTATGTGGTATACACTCATGCTGGCAGATGCCCAAAAGTGGTCTGGTGTCAAGAGGAACTGATAGAAACCAATCCCATTCTTGCCTACAAGAAGTTAGGATTAGAGGCCCATTTTCATCTTAGGTTGGGGAATTGGGAAAGAGCATAAAGTGGGAAATGAGAAAGAAGTGATCTGATAAGACATTACTAAGTTACATGTCCTTAATCTTTGGCCCAATAGTTTGGACAGCAAATCTGGCTTCTTGAAAGTACAGCCTCTAGCCAAATGCAATCCAAAGTTAGCCCATTTGCTTCTAGCACTTGGGGAAACAAAAGGAGATCAGAGCAATATAGGATTATGTCACAAATTTTAAATAATCTTTAAAGATAAACAGAAAATGTTATACGGCTAGATGCATGTTTCTCATGTATCTCTGGGAATTTAACTTAACGTCTAAGAGCCAGGATAAATTGAAAATTTGAGCGTTGTCTCTTGCTTCAGTGCATGAAAAACAACCTTATTTAACATCTTTCTCTTAACACTTGAAATATGATATGTCAGCATTGGCTAATTAAGGGATTTGTGAGTGCGTGCTTCACTAGTTTTATTTTTTGGGGTCAGCAGAGTGAGAGGAGATTTAGCACCACCCCAGCTCTCACTGCCAAACCCATAAAATATCTCCATCATCCCCTGCTAGATCTGTCAACGATAAAGATAGTTTAAGGAGATGTTCTGAACACAGCCAGATAAGCACAGAATCAGCCGATGATAAGAAGGAAGGGTGGGATCCCAAACTGTCACCAGTTATCAGAGGGGCAAGACCAAGTAAGGCACCAGCTCCCCAGCTGCCAAGTACAAACTACGTCAGGATGCCCTTGTGCAGTTGCTGCCTTTGAGCATGTTCCTGCTGACAGCAAACCTTTCCTGCACTCGCTGGGGAAAAAAGGGGGAAGGCTACAGCCACCCTGGCATGGATGGAGGATGGGCTCATGAAGCTGTAGAGTTCTGACCCTCCCTCCTCCCTCCTTGTTTGTTGTTTTTTTTTGAAGGAAAAATAAGAAATGTTGAGCTTTTTTTAGGTGGGGGGGGGGCAGGGCGGGGCAACTACTTGGAGTTGGGATTTCTGTCAGATTTCCAACAAGATAAAAACATGACAAATTTTCACCATCTCTAGATGCTACCCATGATGAATATTCCTCAGCGGTAATGGGGGAGGGAGAGAGAAGGGAGAGGGAGAGAAAACACGTTATTTACATCTGAAAATAATTTTAAGGGGGATATTTGTCCCACTGGGTAGAACAACTCATAAGTACACCAATTTGCCTGGCCAGTGAGGTACTGCCAGCAGGGAAAGAAGATCCCTCCATTCCAGGAGGCAAAACACAGCCTGAAAAGGTTGAAATGTGCTTCTATAAGCAACCTGCTAACTGTGATGTATGTGCTGTCCCTGGAGAAAGTGCACTGCATATTTTGATTTGGGCAGATTCTTGATTTCTTCCCCCAAATTGAAGAGGCATCCTGGAGGTATGGACAGAGAAATTGAATTGTTTGGAAGCTGCCTGCAGCCTGGTCATTGAACAACCCTTGCTTTATAACACTGCCATTTAGCCTTGCTGAGAATTAGTGATTTTTGGTCAGAGTATCATAAGCCTACATAGAAAACGCATGAGGAAACATGAGGAAATGCAAGATATGGGCTAAGACCAACAGCCTCTTGACTGCTGCAGAAACAATCTTTCATGGACCATGTCAGGAAAGAAGGCGGCAACCTTCATCACCAGATTCCCTTTCTAAATTTTTTGCTTGCTTCTCTAATCAGGCTTAGAAGGGAAATAGTGTCAAGACGTCAGGTGGGTTGCCTATGACCCCTTTCACATCAGTGTTGCTTATCCCTTCTTCTCCTGCATTAGGGCACTGTATGTTCTGTGGCCAGAGACTGTATTTCTCAGCTGTGTTGATACAACTCTGGGCACAGGAAGTCAAGGTCTGGGATGGGTAGATATCACCACAGTGAAAATTAAGTAAAAGCAGGGTAAAAAGAAGTTTGCTATGACTTAGACTCCTAAGCATTTTCAGAAATAGTGCCCCCTTTCCACATAATCTAATCCCAGGATTACCCCAAGAGCTTCTTTGTACACAGTCATATTTTTTTCTAGAAGCTCCAGTGAGTTGATAGAGTTTGCCCTGCCCTTTGCTGCTCACTGCCTGGGACATCTCAGACTCACTTCTCACCATGCTGGAAGATGTAGACATAACGGACCATGGGCAGAGACTTCAGGAGGAAATATTGGAGAGAGAGTGGAGGTAGTTTGGGGCTCTTCTACAGGGTGAACCATGTCTGAGAGTAGGGAGCAGGGTCAGCTCCATTGGAATACAGACAAAGCTTCCTGTCCGCTTGTTCCTAAATCCCTAGATCCTAGGGAAACAAACACTTTTTTGTTCATTAAAATAAAGTCCTCTTTTATCTTACCTTCCCTCCCCTCATTACACATAAACTGAAATGACTCTTTGACTTTAATAAAGAAATAACCCATATTTTTTCATGCATGGACCTTGTGCTCCTGACGGAATGGTTTTGCAACAGACAAGAAAGTCCACTAAGCAGAACTGGTAACATTCATTTGGATAGAGGCTGCAAGATTTGCAAGAGAGCACAAGTATTTCCCCAGGTCATGCAAGGAAAATTCTTTCTGCACAAGATAGCACATTACTCTATTCAGGTCTTGGATCAGCCACAAGCCAACCAGAGCTCATATACCTGTCTTCTCAGGAGGCTATATTGCTTCTGGTCTAAAGCCAATCCATGGCTCCTACTCAAAGCCCAACCAAAGTGATCTTGTGTCTGTCTGCAAAGTACCATGTAGCCATAACCACGATAACAGGCTTTGGAAAATAAAACCTGAGCACTGATCTGCAATGCTTTGAAGAAATGGCTTTGAATGCCAGGACCACTCTTGCTCAACAGATTTCAGTCTAATCTGATTTATTTATTGTTTAACCTGCCATGTGCCTGCAAACCAGCTGGAAGCGCAGCCAGCTAATTACTGGGCTGTGCCAGCATAGGCTGCCTTTGATTGCTTGAGACACGATGCCAGTAAGATGGACAAGATTTAAGGCAAACAGTTATTGTCTATGACCCTCTTTTAGATCTTAATGAGCACTGAGAAGCTGAGATGTTCTGTTGGAGAGGCAGCAGGGATCTGGCTGCATCAGGGCAAGGGCTGCATCTGGAAGTGATTTCATCTTCATCTCTCCCCGTCTTTTTACCATTCTCTTTCTTGTGCATCTGTGAGGTGGAATGTGTTTAAAGCACAATCCTGATAATCCCTCTAGATCTTCTTCTCTCATTTTTGTATCTTTCAGGAGGCATCTGTGCTAACTTGTTTCCCACTTGTACTCTATATGAATGAGACATCACTGGTTTTCTGAAAGGCTGCATGAAATAATGGAGATTTTTCCTTATTCTGAATGTGTCCAGAAGCTGAAATTCCTCTTTGTAAAAAAGCTCCAAGACTCAAGCTTACCCTGAGCAGGGACAAAGAGTATTGATGATTATCCTAGTCCCCATCTTTCATCCTTAGTTTAGAAGTGGAATTGCAAAGTGAAATCACTCTTGATTGTACCCTATTCATTGACCAGTTCTTCCAACTGTGGTGCATATTCCCTTTCTGATATAAAGAGGCAAAGGCATCACAAGACTTAACAAAATCAGCACTTGACTAAGCTAGAGGGGCAACTTTCTTATCAGCCAGTGTTTGAACTCTAATCCTTGTGTGTATGTGTTTGTGTGTGTTTGAATGTATTTAAATATACATTGCTTCATTAAATACACATTGCTTTAAGGGCTGTTGCTGACCCCAGAATATGAAGAGTTCACTGGTTCTTGTTACATCCATTCTACTGAGAAGATGAATGTCTGGGCCAAAAAAACGAGAAAGTATTAAGTAACTGACTACATTAAAAATAACAGAACAAAACAGAACCAAAAAAGAAAAAGATGATCTCAATAACTTAAAGTCCTTTTATTGGTCTGGAAAGGGTGGAGGAAGCAGGAAGACGGGAACGGCAGGAAGCGATCTCTTTTCTCCATAAGGGTTCTGGGAATCTGGCTGCCTTTGAGGGACTGGGAGAAATGGGAAAATAAAATAAAAACATGTTCAAAATGCCAAAAATGATAGGAAATGGTTATCAGCTTGAAAAGTTCCTCCAAGTGTTATTAATAGCTAACAGCAAGGAAATCATGACTCACTGGGCAGATAAGTATATCCCAGTCCCTAAAATGTGAATTGGTTCAAAGTTGCTTAACCCTGACTATTCTATCATAACACATACAGGGAAGGGCTGTCACCAAAGTATCACCACATGTACATAAACCCATCTCTATTCTGCAAAGCACTTAAACATGTGCGTAAGCCCTGATACTTTTCATGAGCTATAAGCACATAAAAGTGTTATATCTGGCCAAAATTCAGCACTGGATTTTGACTGCATTGCAAACAGAATAGCGATATTGGTCTTTTTCAGACATTTAGAATATTCTGCACGTAAGTGGCTAATTGGTGCTAGTTCTGTCTTGGGCCATGAAATAACAAATGCTTCTGCAATTTCTCCTCCCCACTTGAATCATAGGCTTTCTTATTTTCTGGCATGCATAGGGAAACTGAGGCACAAAGACATTATGGGTCAGTTTTTCAAACTCTGGTTACGGAGATGTAGGTGCCAATATTCTCATAGCAGTGCATTTCCAGCATTGACAAAACCAAATTTGCTCAGCAGTGTACACATGGGTTTAACTTCTGATCTGTAAACACAAGAATAGCAGATTTTTAACCTAACAGACATTNCCAGAAAGTCTCAGGCTTGAGAGAAGGCTGGGCTAGAGGAATGGCCAAATGAAGAAGTGTGTTGCAATGGGATGTAAGAACGATCAGTCAGAAACAGAGTCCTGTTGTGCCCACTGCTGCGTGTTAGCGTCATAAGGAAAAATCCCTGTGCTGATAATCAAGCTAAGTGGAGGCTGCGAGTAGTGCTACACTGGAACCCCATTTTAAAGATTATGCAGGCAAGCAAGCAGTGAGCAAATGGGTGGAGGGGGCCAAGATCACCTGAATTTGGCCAAATGTATAAGCCATAAAATTGTCTTTCCTCTTGGCCAGAGTGCTTATTTCCTTTTGTGTCAAGCAGCTCTTCTGCATCATGCCTACCCTGAAACCATGGATTTTTGCATATAAAACTGCGTAAGATATTTTCCTGACATTGCAATCATGGCATTCTGATAATCACATAATCACTGAAAGGGCTGGAGGGAGAAGAGACCTCAGTGATATCATAGCCTATTGCCTTGCATCGGTTCCACTGACAAGTGTTTTTCTACCAGTCATGTGAAACCTCCAACAAAAGAGGTGTCCAAATCCCCAGGTAGCCTTTCTGAGAGGTTTGCTATCCTGTCCCTTTTAAGTTTTTCTGATGTTTAGCTTGTACCTCCTCTGTGGCTACATAAGCTCCTGATGCCTTCTCCACAGAGAACATATTGCTGCCTTCCTCTGATGCAGCCTTTTCCACGTCTGGAAAGGCTCCTCTCTCCCCTCACATTGTGTAGTACCACAAGCATAAGAACATAGGGAATTTTTTCAGTGTCTTATACAATGGGAAATCATCCTGATTGGGCTGCTAGGAAAGAGAAGAAAGGGAAGCTAATAAATCTTTTCCGTCTCTCGATCCTATGGTTTTCTATTTTTGCACTGGAATGGAACATAATATTCTAAGTTTTCAGCACAGCAAAGTCAGGCAATTGTAACAATACATTGGGCTTTTGGGTGGGGGATGCTCTATTGTGGCATCTGTGTGAAGGATGATTTTCATGAAACAGTTTTATGGCTTCAATGAAATATTTGTAAAGTGGCTGCTACAAGTGTGACTGATTGTCTAGTTTCATTCTGTTTTCTGTTTTCATTGGATTATGTAAATCACCAAGTATTATGTATATTCTGCATTTGATCATTTCAAACCTGTAACAGAAGAATTTCTGTACCAGGGTAAATTCATGCTTTCTGTGAAACTCATTTGCTATAAATAAAAGCTTGTTTACCCATATGCCAATGAATAAGAACATAAAAGGTGTTAGGAATAAACAAGGTGTTTTTTTTTTTATTTTCTCTCTTCCATGAATGTACAAGTACATTCATTTATTATACACACTCAGCTGAAGCAAAGAGAAAATTTTGGTGTATTTTTTCGTTTGCCATGTATTTCATGAAATGTATTACACAGACATTTAGAATATATCAGACAATATGGAACATATTACAGTATATAGCAGCTGTCATGATATTTCAAATATATTACATGGAATGACATAAAATATTTTCAACATATTCTTATAATTTTAACGTATATCGTGTGGTGTCCCATATTTTAAGCAGCAGAACAATGGGCCAATTCTTTTTTTTCTTCTTTTAAAAATTGCATTTTATATATTGTCAGATATATTTTTACCATGTGTGCAATAAATTATATGAAACACGTAACACACATATGGGAAAGGTATGACTTTTTTGAGGGGGGAGGTTGTGGATTGCTTAGCAAGGAACTTAAATCCTTTGTGCATTGTTTAAGCAAAGGTCGGATCTCTGGTCTGGTCTGCAGGCAGTGAGGTTTGTAAAACAAGTATTTGTGATTTCTAGTGACTGAGATACTTTCTGGTCAAGTTAAGATGGTGGGATAGAGTTAGTCGCAAAAGTCTGTAGCCTGGAACAAATATCAGTGGTAGCTTATAACAGAGCAATCAATTCTATGTAGATCATGAGAACACAGTGAATATGTGCCCTCTTCTGCACCAGGTCCTGTAAATGAGATCTATCACTAGAAGCAATTAGGCAGAGCTAGGTGATTGCAACCAGCCAAGACAGTGTTACCTACTCGACAAACACAATTCAGCTTTTGAGATGGTCTGTACTGTGTCTTATCCTCCCTGAAGGTGATGGGAAACTCACAGTAATTTAGCTAAGCTAGTTAAGCTACCTGAGCCTTAGAGAAGCCAATGTCTACTATTTAAAGACAATAACTGGAGTTTTAGCTAGTCACGTTAGTGCACTGGGAATTGTAGTGTGCAGAAATCTTACAAAAACAGATTTAAGTAAATCACAAATATAGTTTTCTGACCTAATGGATTTCAGATGCCTGTTGGTCACATTTTCAAGGAATACATGAAAATCTGAGATAGTCTGAAGATAGTTTGGTCAAAGTAACTGTTCTGGTTTGCTCCCTGCCCTGTGCTCTCCTGTGCAGCTGTTGAATGAGTCTCCTCTCCTGTATGCTGGAGCTGGTAGGCAGCATTCTTCTCTCTCTCCACTCTGCCACTGCTTACATCTGAACAAAGTCTCCAAACCCAAGCAAGATGAGATTCAAACCTTAAATGCTGTGTAAAGGGTGCTTTCACTTGTGTCTTTGGGGGGAGGAGTAAGGCAAGAGTGCACCTTCTCTATGCCCTATGGGCCCATTACACCTCTTCTAAATGCCTACAGATGGTGTCTTGCAGGCTTCCTATCTCACCGCTGTAAATGCAGAGGGCTCACAACATGCACCACTGAGGAAGGTTTTAGGCCAAGGGAAATAATGCAATGCAGGATTCCAGTAGTGAGTCTGGATTTTATAAATGTAAATCAGTGCTCTGAAAGAGTTACCCTAGCTATTTAATAACTGCTTAATTCATCCACTAGGACTACATTTTTTATTTCCAGTAAGCTTAGAAGATCTAAGATTTTACTGCTTGAGGCAGGCAGGAACTAGAGCCCACCTAAGGGCTGGGGGAACTCTCTTTCAGGCTTTGCGTTTACACAAATGACATTGCTTGTTCTATATGAACATACCAGCAATAGTAACGAGTTTTTAAGGTTCACCACTTGACATATGAGGAATGGCCAGCCTGAAGGCTGCACAGCCAGCTTCAGACCTTATTTTGTGGGCTTGCTTTACAGCATGGTCTTTTGTAGTACGATCCTTGCCTTCTGGTGCACCATGCCCATATACAGAGAGCAGCTCAGTATCAGGTTTATCCCTATCCTTTATACTTTATTAGTCCTTACTGACTGTATGCCATCCAAACACTCTTGCTTCATGGTCTTTTTACAGGGAGCAGCTGTGTTTGAGTGTTGGTCTGCCAGGAATGACTTACTGAGCCTATGCTTCCCATGAAGATGGCACATATGCAGTTCAGCTATGGGTGAGGAGTATGTGGAAGGGAGCTGAAACATACCACTGAAAGATGGAGACGACACATGAAAAATACAGTCATCTTAGGAGCTGAGAGAGACCTGAGCTCAGGGAGTAATGACTTTGGGAAGATTTTATGTGTGAAAGTCCAAAAAATCTTGATGGATCATTGATAAACAACAGGTTTTCTGTTAAAATAATGTGGCTACTTTGAGCAGATGCTCACAAATATACCAATTTACACAGCTTTTGATACAACAACCATCCTTGCTTCTACATTTCAAATGCCTGATGAGTAGCAT